>JBAGKO010221915.1:0-12475 GCA_037177275.1 Acacia concinna
GTTAAATCTTTAAAAAACATTCGCTCAACCTAATTGAGAATTTAATTAGGATAATTAATTCACATTTTTGTCCTAGTCCTCGTGGGAGCGATCTTTTTATATTACTTGCAATCCGTGCACTTACGGTTAAGCTAGATGGCTAACAGACATTGCCTTATCTGTAATTCCACACAAGCACTTGATATGATACAGTTTAATTAGAAAAGATAATTTAGAGTATTTACAAAAACCAGGATACAAAGGATGATCTGCTTCTTCCATAAGTCTAAAGAAATCTTGAGTAGCTTCATTCCTTGAAAACACAGGGTCTACACCCTCCACTTCGTCGTTGAAGTTGTCGTCATGTACCCCAAATACATCACGACCAATGTCATTTACGGCATCGTCATGTTGCACATGTACTCTTACTTGTGAACTTGTATGAATATCTTCATAGACCACATCGAGATTTTCACCATAAGTTCCCCAAAAAGTATATTCTTGAGGAAAAGACTTATCAAGTAAATGTTGTCTGACATCTTCTGATGTGTGCCACTTCTTAAATTTGCATTTTGGACATGAGCACAAGATCTTGCCATTACAACTTACATGAGAGGTTGCAAACCGTAAGAAATAGTTTAAGTTGGTTAAATAGCATAGAGAATTGTGCGGTAACTTAATCCTTGGCTTATCCATAGCTTGTAGAGGACAGAAAACGATTTATGAACGTTTGGTGTATTTGAAATATCTACTTTTGAAGTATTTAAAGGGCTATAATGTTCTTTTATTTGTAGCGGTTTACAAAACTACCACTTTAACCGCAATAAATTAGTAGTGGTTTTATGAGTAAAACTGCTACTAAATGTTGACATTTGTAGCGTTTTTTTTTGTAAAACTGCTACAAAGTTCCTCTCGTTAAACTCTATTGGCGGGAATAAAAATGTTTTGAGTTCTGTAGCGGTTTTGGACACTAATAACCACTACAAATATGTAAATGTTGGTGGGAATTACAATGGCAACGTATCTCCTTTTGTAGCGGTTTTTCACCTAAAATCGTTACAAAATTAATAACGTTTGAGTTTTAATATATTAGAATATTTGTAGCAGTTTTTCATATAAAACTGCTACAAATTTGACAACTTTCTTTAAAAAATTTATTACATATTTTATACTTTTTATTCGATTTTATTCATCAATTGAAATTTAATTAAAATTATCTAATATATTTAAGGAAAATTTAACTTTATTAAAATAGATTTAATTACATAAGTTTTATATTTCTTCATATAATATTCAAAGCTCTATACTTATATTTCAATTTAATGTAACATAAATAAACTTACAAACAAAAGCAAATGAATGTCAAATAAAACAAAAACACAAATACAAATAGAACGGGGAATAAAATCCTAGCTAAATTGGAGAAGGGTGATCATCAGGTGGAGTATCGCTGGCCCAATGAGCATCACGAGCGGTAGAGTTCATGTCACTGCCCTCAGGCCGATCCACTACAGGCTGCTGTGAGGCGCTGGGTGTTGGAGTAGGGGTGTACAACGTAATGCGAGGGACTAGCAGGATCTCTGGCATATCTAGCATACGCCTCAATAGAGCGTTTGCTATATCTTGCCACTGGGCTTGGTACGCATACTGCTTGTCCAACTGAACTTGGATTGAACATATCACTGACCCAATCTGGCTGGCCACCCACTGCTTGATCTGGCACTCAACCTGCTCAACCTAGCTGGCAACCTGGGTGGCTACTGTCCACTCAACCTGTTCAGCCTGGCTGGCAAGCTGCTCCCTGAGCTCGTCCACCGTCGTGTCACTCTGCCTCCTCACGCCAGAAGTCCCCGCTCAGGATGTCTGCGACTTGCTACCCTTCTCATACACCATAGTCAGCCTTACCCCTAACCCCATACCCTTGACGCGTCCCGGGTTCTCAACCTCACCGACACCTGCTTTCAAGGGTGCAATGGGATCTATGGCAGACCCCTAAGACTCTGCCGGCTGGGACTCAAGGATCTTAGTGGCATACTAATGCATCTTCACCTACAGACCACGTTCAGTTAGAAAAAACAAACAATAATTAGACAAGATAGTAACAATTAACAATTGTAAAAATCTTACTATCGCTTCCTCAGCCTGCTGCAATGTGGCTATCTCGTTGCGGTGCCTATGGGTGTACGCAAACAGCTCCCCATAGTGCGTCTTTTGTTGTTCTTGCTCAGCCTTCTTCTCCAGTAGCAAATAATTTAAATTAAGATTCATTTATTCAATTATTAAACATATGAAGTTAAATTTAAATTACGTACCAGCTCGCTGTATGTCACAACAAATGTCTTCGATCCGGCAGCATGGTGAATCGTCTGTTGGCTATGTATCCTCGTGTTTCTCTCGGATAAGGCCTAAACACCAAATTTCCATCATTTAGTTTAAATTGATTAAAAATTTTTAAACAAATTAAACATATAAAAAAGTTTTAAATTAATTAAAACTGAATTTATCATCCCTCCGGGCTCCATCGAAGCTGCACAAATCTGGCCCACTCGTGGTGCTGAACGCCGTCAGGAACGACATCGATAAGCTAATCTAGGGGAGTCGTCCCATCCTTATAAACGACATGGAATAGACGATTCCTCTTGTTCCTCCACACCGTCACCATCTTCAGCAGCGTGTACCGACACCTCTCTTGCCTAATGAAGAACTTCGTCTGCAAAAAAATTACAAATTCAATGTTATAAAAATTAAACATAACGGAAGTCATTTAAGTAATAAAGATATTTTAACACCCGCATGGCCTCCTCGTACGCCAGCACCTTCAGTGGCATGGGTATCTTCGGCCACGACTTATACCCTAGAGGGAACCACATCCAGTTGCCACCTAACTCACTCAGATAGCGGTTGAACAGGTGGCCCCTGTTCCCAATCGGCTGGTCGGTCTTCTTGTTCCACTTGATCACTACTTGTAGTCGGGGGTCTAAACTATTCACCCCCGCCACGTCCAACCTCTTCCTCGTCCTGTTCCCCCGCTCATCTGCACATATTAAAATAAAGCATAAATAAAATATTACTTACGTCTAGCATTAAATAAAACTTTCGTTATTAGTTGACATTTTTTTACCTTCAACCTCCACATCAAACCCTGTCTGTCATGAAGCCGAAGGCCGAGGGTGATTCTGCTCCCTCAAAGCGTCCGCTTCTAGGAAGTTCCTCGCGTCTCTAATAGGGATCTCCGGGATAACATCATCCCTTTCATAAATGTAGTCGTCAATACTAATCTCTGGGATCTTATCTGCAAGCGTAGTTGGGGGCAGTCTCGGAGGTCGTCCCCCTAGTATTGTTGTCGCCTCCTCTGGCCGCATTGGCTCTTTCCCTTCCCACCATCCAGACATACTAATATATGAAATAAAATGATAAAAATTATAAAAAAATTAACAAATAAATAATATTTTAAATAAATTAAATAAACATTACAAATTAAATTATCATGAAATTAAATAATATTGTAACTATAAAAAAATTCAAAACACATAGGAAACAACGTAATGGTAATATTACTTTATGACAAATGAAATTAAAATATAAAGATATGAAATTCTAATTATAATATAAATAAAAAATAAAAAAATAAATGAAATAAAAAAATACATGGCAAAAAAGAATAAATAAAAAAAATGATTAAAACAAATAAATTAAATAAAAAATACATGGAAAAAAAGAATAAATAAATAAATATGATTAAAAAAATTGAACGCAAACTAGCTAAACAAACGGAAGTACTTAAATTATAATTAATGATAACAAAAATAAAGAAAACATAAATAGAAAAACAAGTACAATATAACAACTCAAATTATAAATAAATGTAATATAACTACAATTATAACAAAAAAAATGAAAATACAAGAAGGAATCAAATATATATAAAAAATACATTGAAATAATAAATATTAGATATGTATCAATCACAAATTACATTATTAACAAACAAAATGAAAGTACATTTATAACAAAAATTTCAAAAAATAATATTGTATATAAATTAAATAAAATATTACATAAGTAAAAAACAAGTACAATATAACAACTCAAAATGAAAAAAACAAGTATAATAAAACAAATAAAAATACAAGAAGGAATAAAATATATAAAAAATTACACTAAAAAACAATACAAATTAAACAAATGGAATAAACATATTATTATAATAAAATACAAAAATTATTACTCACAAAGATAAAAGAAATATAAATAACAAATAAATATATTGATAGATACATTTAATATGAAAATAAAGTAAAGAAATTTAATATGAAAACTAACCCGACTGAAGTAAATGTAAATGAATTTGAGCAGTGTCTCAGAACTGTAGAAATTCTTTGAACTCACTCTGAGAGATAAAAATTGGCAAAACGTTGAAATGAAATCACGGGAGGTATTTATAGGGAGCTGACACTCGCTGTATTTGTAACGGTTTTTAAAAAATTGCTACATAAAACGCTACAAAATGAAAGGCACCTCGTATTTCGTGTGCAATTTATAGCGATTCTACAATTTCATGACAGTTGTACTTTTGTAGCGGTTTTGTTTAAAACCGCTACAAATGTCACCTTAGCTTCCTGCCGCATGGCGCCAGTATTTATAGCAATTTTTACTTAAAACCGTTATAAATGTTCACCGCCACAAATATCACGTTAGCTTCATGCCACATGGCGCCAAGTTGGCGTGCAAATATTCACCATGCAACAAATTTGTAGTGGTTTTTGTTAAAACCGTTACAAATAAATTGTTATAAAATACCTTTTTTTTTTGTAGTGTTCTCTTTCTATTATTATACGGAGTGTATATATATATATTTGTTATAGGAGGAGGAAGAACAGTTATTTTCGGGATTTCAAGAGGACAGTTGAATTTCAGAAGCATCTCGAATAGTTCTGCAAAGAGAAGAAAGACTTCTTTTGCAAATGAACCATCGCAGAGCTAATAAATGGATATTAGTTAGTTTTCTTTTTATTGTTTAATGTTGTTCATATGTTTGTGTGCTAACTTATTTGGATATACTCGTAGCCTTATGCTTCGTTTTGTTGTCATTGTGGTATGGTCAAATGTGGGTTGAGGGTATGAGTAATGAAATTACCTTTCAATGTTGTTATAAACAACTAAAAGTCAAGATCCTAATGGTTTAAAGAAGTGTAGATTTTAAAGTTAGGGTTAAGAGTATAAATGAATATACAAATAAAAAATATTTATTTTTAACTTATATAGGGGCATTGTGACTTTTCAACACCATTTTAAAATATTTAATTAGACTTATAAATTTATTAAAAGTGCATGCATTGATTTAGATTTTGTCACTTCAAAAGGATTTAATTAAAATTCTGCCTATTTGTACTCAAGAGCAAACTAAAATTCAATTATAAACAAACTTTTATAATGGGTGCAGTATATATTATTGGTATAACTCAACCCACTAATTCATCCTCAAGGCTCTGCGGCCTAATGATATCACAGTTCTCCACTCCTCCCTTAAAGAAGAAGAATAAGATGCCGATGTAAAATAATTAATTTTAACACATTTTCATGTATTTTTAGCACGAATGTTACTTTTCTTTTTCTTTTTTCTTGCTAATGTGAACGTCACTAAGCTGTGAGAAAGATTGAATTGTAAGCGCACTCGAAAGTCAAAATAGTTGCTATTACATGTTCCTATAATCACAACAATGACATTTGAACTGGAAATATCAAATTTATGTCCCATAAAAACGGCATAATTGAAGTTGGCAAGAAAGAAAAAGGCATAATTAAAAAAAAAAAAAAAAGGATCACGATGGATAATTCTGGAATGATTCTGGTTTACAGGGCGAGTCCAACCAAGTATTTTCTCAGGACATGCGTTTTTATGATTTTATTTACAAAATGCTTAATTTCATGATAGGGATATATTTAAAGGGACGACGATTTGAAAATATCTGTAATATTCTTTACCCTTTACCCGATGACGGAGCATCGGCCACCAGGCGGCTAACGGTCAGGCTCAATTTTTGGAATTTTGTATTTTTTTTTTCATTTACTTGTAACATTGATTAATGTATCATTCACTGCAAGAATTACATGCAGATGTTCTTTTTATAAATTTCACGTGCCAGCCAACAAACATACTGAGTGTATTTAGAATAATGCTAAGAAAAATGACTTATTTTTGTTTAGAATAATGCTAAGAAAAATGACTTATTTGAAATTGTATTCTTATAAAAGTAAGTCGGCAAGGGATGTCTCTATTGCATTTTCTCTCAATTTCCTCTCTTATTTAATGTATATATCATTAGATCAAGTTTTAATGATTGAGATTTGATCTATTCAGTATGATAGATTTTTAATTCATTTAATGTTATGATAAATATATCAAATTACAAATATTAAAACTCCATCTAATGGTATATACCTAAATGGAGAGAAAAAGCAATTGAGGCATTCTTTCTCAAGATAAGTTGGGTAAAAGTCAGTGTAATGTTATTTATATTTGGAATAATAGTAACATAAGTCACTTATATAAAAGTGAAATGTGTTTAATTGATATGTTAAAAAAGTAATTTTTGATGAGAAGTGACTGAAAATGATATGAATGTTATCATATATATATATTTCACAGATATATTGTGATATTTAAAAACTACGATAGAAAAATGAAAAATAAATTTTTAGAAAAGTGAAAAAAAACTAAAAACATACAATTAATAACATCATTTAAAGTAATGTAAAGGTTTTTTAGGATTATCTAAAGAAGTTAATTAGGTTTTATGATTAGAATTAGAGGGAGATTCTATTATATGTAAATATATTGTAATATTTATACTACTTTTAGTCATAATTATAAGATTGATTTTTTGGAGAAGTTAAGGACACAAAATAAATTGCTTGATCATCTCATATGTTGTGTTTGATTATTATATATTAGTTCATAAGTTAGAAAAATATTTTTTTTAAAAAATGATTAATTGAAAATGTAATTAACTTTCTTAAAATTTTCTAAAAAAATTAATTGAATCTTATAATTAAGATTAGAAAGAGTAAATTATAATAAAGAAATAAAAAATAAAACTTCAAAAAAGAGGGAGAGAAAAGCAATGATTCAAATAAATAACTTATTATTTTATTACTTGTGTGGAAAAAAGTTGCAAAATCAATAAACCAAAGGCACATTTTTTTTCACAATTGCAAACATCAGGTTTGGGGCTCAAACGTCGGATTTAGGCCCCAAATCAGTGAACCAAATAAAGCCATATATTACCTCCTCCATCCCCTATTCTTAATATTAAATTTAGTTAATTTTTAAAAAAAATTAAAAAGCTAGATAAATTACTTTAAAATGATATTTATATTTGTCTTTTTTATTATTAAACTGATTTGCACTTGTAGATTGATATACTCCCTCAAGTTTTAAATATAGGATCCAATCAATTTTTTTAAAGAGATTAGAAAAGGTAAATAAGTTACTCGATTATATTATATGTAATATATCATTATACGAGTATTGTATGTCAGTTTATAAGTTAGGAAGAATAATTTAAAAAATACAAATTTAAATGTTTTAAAATAATATAGTTAGTTTTTTTAAGATTATTCAACAAAGAGTCAATCAGGTCTCACATTTAGGATCGGAGGTAGTATAATCTATTTATACACAACATATATTAAAATTAACTAACTTATTTAACTTTCTTAATACTCATGTTTTCAAATAAAGTCAATTTTGTCTTATGCTAGAGACTGCATATAGTATTTTTATAGTTTTAACAGGTAAGCAAATATTTTAACAACAACAACACACCTTGTCTCACTATGTATGGTAAATTATATGGATTGTGCAGCATCTTATATATTCCCCATGTTCCTATTTATAAGATCATTTTAGAAAATTCTAAGAAAATTTCAAGAAATGTAATTACATTAATATCATATGTTATATTTTATTATGAATAAATCAAACAACATAATTTAAAGAAAAATGAAAAACTTTAATATCTTAAAATAATATAATTATCTTTCTTATAATTTTTTTAGAATTCTCCAAAAAAAAATTTATAAATAGGAACGGAGGGAGTATTAATAAACAAATCTTTAAATAAGTTGTTGAGTTAAATGTCTTATTAAAAATCTGTCATATGTTATTTTCCCTAATCCTCTACCCCTTACATGTATTAATGCTACCTAAAACTACCTTTCTCAAACTACTTTAGACACATGAGCTTGATTTCTCTTTAGACTATTCAAAATCCGCTGAAAGGCTTGCTAGATAGAATACTTAAGACAAGTCTATCTTATCTAAAGCATGATATTACACCCTATTTTAAATATAAGACTCAATTTACCCTTTTAAAAGATTAAAGCAGCTAATTAAAATTATTTTAAAGTATTTCTATTTATCATTCTTTTACCAAACTAATTAGTTTGACTTATAAATTTATATATAATTTTAATCATACATAGTGTATAATATGATTAAGTAATTTATTTAGTCTTATTAATATAAAAAAATTAACTAAATTTTATATTTAAAATTGAACAAGGATTAACTAATTTTATAGTGTCTGTTTAGCACCATGGTTTAAAAATAACTTTTACGAATTTCGAAATAAGTATGCGAGAAAAGTTTTATTTCAACTTGCACAAACCGTTTCAAAAGTGAAAACAATCATACATCAATACCAATTAATTCATAAGAGAATAAGAGTCACCCCACCCAATCTATAGGCCAGCTGGAGGTGCAACGGATTCTGTGTTTCCAGGAATAAATGACAAGTACACGGCCCGTTAGCACACCAACACCCACACATGCACAGCTTCGAACCTATTGAACTCTCCACTAAAAGAGAGGTGGTGCGGTATAGCTAAGGCTTATTGGCAAGTACAAATGACTTTATATTTCACAACGCATGACAGGAAAAAAAAAAAGATTTTATATTCTTTTAGTTTTAATTATAAAATTTAATTGACATTTTTTTAAAATCTTAAGAAAATTAATTATATTTCTTAAAGATATTAAAATTTATTATTTTTCTTCAAACTATATTGTTTAACTTATAAACTAATATATATAATATAATAAAATACAAGATATGACATGGTTAAGTAATATAATTAATTTTTTTAAAAAAACTGAATTTTATAATAATAAAATTTAATGGAGAATTCATGTGACGCATGAACGAATAAATATTAATGGGCCGGGCCTGAGTTCAGGCGTCAGCATTGTTTTATTGTCGTCGTGCTTCTATTTTGATGGGGAAAGAAAAAGGAGGTGCTTTTATTAATCTACTATTACTATTTTTTGTTCGGGTATTCTTTATAGTTTATGCCTGATTTTTTGTTCTTTGTTTTTTTGGGTACTTTAAGTTTTGAATTTGCAGCAACCTGAAAGGCAACCTAATTTGTCATTAAAAATGGCAATATTTAGTTGACAAATTATATATAACAAAATATAAATCAAACAACGTTGACTTATGTTATCCAATAAATTCAAATGATGATACTACATACATACGTGGTATATAATTTTAAAAAGCAGAATGAGCAGCGTGGCGCGCGTGATGTAGAACATTCTAGATCTAACAGCGTGCCAGCTCGCGTCATGACTCACTTGTGCCCACGACTCTGTTTTTATTTAAAGGATATTCACCAAATTTATCTTATGAGTGTAGGAGGTCGTGGATCAATCCTAATCATAACTTTATATCATATAGATTAATTTAAGTTTTTGTAGTCGCTCTTTCCCTCTTTTTTTTTTTAAAAAATTATTATATTAAATTATCACTTGCTCATAAATTTAAGTATTGGGCTCAGAAATATTTAAATCATGTCCTAATATATATATTGTGGGAAATTAATTTAAATATCTTTATTTATTCTTGCTTAAACACATTACCTTTTTCCCTTAAAATTATTATTTAAAATTAAATCCTTAAAATTTAATCTCATTCAGTAAATTTCTTTGCTAAATAATTTGATTTTAAATTATTTCCTTGTGTTATTATTAATACAATGTTTCCATTGTAATATTTAATTTGAATTTAAATATAAATAATTTTTGGAATAAAGATGGGGTATTTTAGTCATTCAAATATATCGTCATTTTCTTTTTTTCTCTATTTTCTCTTATACATCCAAGCATAAGGGTTGATGACATTTTCTTTCTAGTTTTCTCTTCTTTCCACTTTCTCTCTTCCTATTTTCTTTCCTCCAAACTTTTCTTCCATTCTAAGAAGGGCATTAATGCCAGCCCCTCTCATTTAAAAAGAAAAATAATACTCATATGGTTCTATAACACTTCCAACATTTTTTATATAGACTTATAAAAATTTTAAACTTCATTAACTCTTCATAGAATTAAATAACTTTCTAATTTTAATTTTATTTAATAAATATACATTATACCACATGAGAATGAAGTCAACATAATAATAAATGAAAGATAAACTTATATATTCGTCTAAAAATTTTCTCTGTGTCTTATAAACACGATTGCAATTTTTCTTCTGTCTCTATATAGGATAAGAAAAATATTTACATTTTTCTTCTGTCTCACTTGCATATGTGCACGGGGATTTTCAATTTTGCCCTTTTTTTTCCGTAACAGAGGCAGCTAATCATATCAAAGTTAACTCAAGCCAAACTAGCGCAAAAATCAAGACTTTAAAATTATCAATAAAATTTTTTTGAATGAAATAAAAGTGAATTAAATCAATTTTTAAAATAAAGAAAATGGTAAACCAATCAAACTAGCCTGGGCCAATAAGGTGATCGGTTTGCCAATTTCCGTTTCAACTTGACCAGTCCCACCCTATTTTAATAACCATGAACATGACACTACCAGAACTTTTAACTTTATAAATACCTCTAAAGGGCCGTTTGGATTAGTTTTTTAGAATAACTTTTTGAATTCTGAGGTAAATATGTGAAATAAGTTTTGTCTCGATTTACACACGCCTAAATTTAAAACTTAGGTTTGATGGGCTCTCAAACGGACACTAAGTTAATCCTCATTGACCAGTTACCAATTGTTTGCATGCGGGATTCCCACCACTTGGTCTAGTAACAATTCATAGATCACGTGATTTCGTTTCATGATGAACAATATGATGGTCATTAACTCACCATTAGAAGGCTATAGAAATACTCTAAAAAACTAAGTAAATATTTTATGGGGTTAAAAGGTACTTTTATCCTGAAATTTGCACCAAATGATGATTTTGTCTTAAAAGGTTTTTCATGAGCAATTTTGTCCTACAAATTTTAAAGAAAGGGCAATTTTGCTTTTAACGTTAATTTTGATTGTTAATTGATCGAATATGCTGAGCTAACAATCCGTATGTCATCCATATCATTTTAAAATGTGTAAATCCACCTTGGAAATCTTAAATCTAACTTTTAAAAAAATGAAATAGATAACATATGGATTTTTGGGAGCATATTTTCACATTAAAAAAAGATGTAAATAACATGTAGACGATCAACTCAATATATTTAATTAACTAATGGTCAGGGGCAAAATTGCTCACATTTATAAACTTTTGGAGCAAAATTGCTCTCTCAAATAATTTCTAAGACAAAATCGTTAATGAATGAAAACTTTTAGTATAAAAATACCCCTTAACCCATATTTCATGAGACAAATTTGTGTTTCACATGTTTATATCTCAACCCAAAATCACTTAAAATATGCTAAATGAAGTTGCCTCCCATGATCACGCTCCCCAATTCCCCCACTACTTTCCTCCCTCTAAAGTCTAAAGCCCCAAGCAAGCAAGCTTACTCGGAGCTCCCAACATAGGACATGTTTGGGTCTCCGATTTGGAGCCCAAACCATAGGATTGTTGGTGCTGATCGAACGTTTCCATTAAAAAAAGTGTAGGTTTGGAATAACCTTTGCCAAATCGGACTAGTCTCCTACATTGTATGTTTTCATATAAGCATAGATTTAGTGCTTAATGTTCGATTCCATCATGTGCGGTGGGGAGTAAAAATCTTATTCTTTAATTTTTTGTTATAATTTACTCCCTCATTTTTTAATTATAAGATTCAATTAACTTTTTTGAAGAATCTTAAAAAAGCTATTTATATTTTAAATGTAATGTATTTCTTTAAACAATTTTGTTTGACTTATAAACTAATATATAATGTGATCAAACACAACATATAATATCAAGGTACAAAAAACCGGACTAGGCAACAAACTGGTCATGGCATGTAGGGGTGTTCAAACCCGGGACCGGGATTGGGATTTTAATCCCGGTCACAGTGTAACATCCCGAAATTTTTGTAGATTGAAAAAAGGGTAATTTGGCCAAAATAGTATTTTTAGGCCAGATCAAGGGTCGTACCCTAATATTTTTCAGGGCCTAGATGAGGTATTCCATATGAGCCAAGGGCCTTAGTCTGTAGAGGACTGAAATATCTCACAACAATTGAAGTGAAACTCGGGAAATGACTTATGTGCAAA
>JBAGKO010221941.1:0-12473 GCA_037177275.1 Acacia concinna
AGGGAGTATAAGAGAGTATTAGATGTTAACTAGGATATAAGTCAATGGACATCCACATAAACAATATTCATAACACTTATAAACATTTTCGGTGAACTTCAAGAAATATATGTTCTCGTGCATGTTTGGTTGGAGAGATGCCGGTGTGGCCGTTTTTTACAAACACTTAAACTAATTTACAGAAAACAAAATGTGATAATTAACTCATTTAATACGTTAAAAATTATAATTTTTTCACTTTTATCCTTATTAGAAAATGTGTTTAGAATAAGGTTGTCAACCTTATGAGTTGTAAACTTTTAAGAGTTTACTTTCATTAATAAATAGGAATTAAAAATATATAATAAAATAATAAAAATATAAAAATAACAGTAATTTAATTTAAATATATGTTAAATATGAATAACTAAAATCAAACCATAAGCACTTATAAATTATCATATCTAATAAAAAATTTCTATGAAGTTTATATATAAGTCATTAAACATTATCAAAACAACAAAAGTTGAAAAGCGAGTTGACACAATTTTGTGAGATAAAATCATAAAAACGGTAATTTTAGTATGTAAACTTGTAAGTCTAACTAAATTTGTAATTGTCACAAGTTTAAGTAAAATCTGACTTGTTTTTATAAGTTAGAAACGTAAAATTAGTAAACTCAAGAATTAACTTGCAAGTTGGACAATAATGGTTTAGAATTTTAATGCGTGGGCATTAATTATCTTAAAAATACCTTATATCATAAATCATTCTATTTTTCTACAAGTGCTCGTAGATAGGAGGGAGTAAGCTTCTTTTTCTTTTTATTTTATTTTTTAGTGAAGAAATGAATTTCATCCCGTCAAGAACCGTGCAACGCCGGCACGTAGAAAACATGGTGAATGCACTTATAGTTTTTATTCGATGTGCGATGAGCAAAGTTAGGACTTAGGACTCACTGACCATGCTTTAATTTGTGTGTAACAAGTGTAAATCGGATTACATGTCAACGAAATAGGCTGTTTCCTATGATTGTTATATTAAACAAACAACAACGAGGAGCACATGAGTTCTCAAAGACAAGTGTTCAGTTATACATTTCACAACCTACCTGTACGGTAATTCAGGCATTTAATTAACAATATCAGTATCTAATAAATAAATGTTCAGCTCCACTCTCCACTAGTACTGTTATTCAATCAATCAATTAAAAAATGTTGGCCAGAATAATTAGAGTAGTGCGAGTATATTGTAATTGAAGCAATCGACAATGCCATCGATATCTATATAATACTGATAAGAACGAGCCAGTTAAATAATTTAGGTAATGTCGATGCCAATATATACTGATATGAATAATGGCACAATTCATCCTTATTCCAGACGCAAGTACACTGGAGCTACTTTAATTTTGATGAGGATTCTTTTTGTTTTTTTAAGAGCGCGTTTGGTAGGGGTGTTTAGGGGCCTTTTTTGATTTTTTTTACATAAAAAAAAAGTAGCTTTTAATAAATGGGGTGTTTGGTAGAGGCTTATAAATATAAGTAGCTTATAGTAAAAAGTAATTTATAAAGAGAAGTTAAAAAAAGTGGCTTTTCAATAGAAATCACTTTTTCTATCTCTTATAAGTCATTTTTTTTACTCTCAATCCAAACACAAGTAACTTCTTCTACTCTCAATAAGTTATTTTTTCTACTTACAATCTAAACACAATTGACTTATGATAAGTTACTTATTTTTAAAAGTTCCTTATCATAAGTCATTTATAAAAGTAAGTCATTTTTCATAAGTCACAGTCAAACAGCCCTTAATTTATCTTAGAACCTGTTTGATGTGAGTGTTTACTCGTCAAAAGTAGCATTGGCTGAAGATTTTAAAGAGTATTTGACCCTGTAGTGTTGAAGAAGTTATTTTTTAAAAAAAATGGCTAAAAGTTAGAAGTTCTCACATGTGGCTGGCTTTTGAGGGGGTTTAGCTCTGGCATTGTTTGTTCCCTTGGGATTTGTGAGACACTATTAGCTCCAACGCTGTCTCCCTTTCCAACTTCTCACACACATGCACTTATATCTTTTCTTTTTGTTCATTATATATGCATATATATTAATATTTTTCTCTCCTTTTTAATAATAAACATAATAATAAAATATTATTATTTTTATATTTTCATTCCTTTAATTTCTTTTACTTTCATAAATTATATTTTAAATAGTCATTTTTCTCATAAAAATTATTTCCTTAATTATACTTAATTCCTAATATAAAAATTAGAATGTTATATAGTACATTTCTCATATTGATGTGGATTTCAGGAAAGGGGAACTAGAAAATATCACTATCAAAAGATAATAATCATCAATTTGAAGAAGGAACCTAATCTAGTAGAAGTTTGATCCAAATGAACCGTTTTCATGATGTAATCAGAGACGATCTAATTAGGGATATATAAGTTATATAATTACAAATGAACAATTAATTTGAGTATTGTAGTGTTATTATTTTCTCCCAAAATTATAAGAACAACGTGGAAAGAAAATTCTCGCTCTATATATTAATTTATTATTATTATTATTTCATATACATGACAACATTTTTTTCCAACAAATAAATTTTTTAAAAAAATCATCATAAATCACTTTTCTACTTATTTCATCCAAACACAAAAGACTTATAAAAATAAGTCACTTCTGCTACCCCATCCAAATATAATTGACTTTTTATAAGTTACTTATTTTTAAAATTTATTTATTATAAGCCACTTTAAAAATAAGTTACTTTTGATAAGTCACAATCAAACGGGCCCTTAAAGTCCACACTCAAAAATTAATTAAGGATCGAGTGTAGGCAAAAATAAGATCGTTCTCCCTCTTTGAAGAGTCTTTTATTTATTCATAAGTAATTTAAATGTCATGCAAATACAATGAAAATAAGAAAAAATTGATTTGGGGTTTTGCAAAACAATAATTAAAAGAAGAATGCAATTTAATTAAAATCCTAAACTATTGTTTTTGTTATTTTTCAAATAATAATGGAATCAAATATGAATAAAGTGAGTCCTCTTGAAGAATTGGTTCAATGGCTATCCTAGCTTACTAAATGATATGTGAGTCAAGATTCATTAAGTCTTAATTAAAAATCCCAATTAATCATATTAGATCTAATACTCATAATTAATAGCTACTTTTTAAGATTGTTATTAAAGAACCACTTAATATGTGAAATAGATCAAATTAATGCAGTTGTCTTATCTAACATGAATACACGATTGCGACACTCAAATGATCCAAAATTGACTACACAGACTAAGTAAACACATAGCAAGCAAAGTCTCAGTGAATTAATAGGAGATACATAATTAAAAATAATTCAATTGCAAAAATCCAAATCCAATTACAAAGTAATCAATCTTAGCTCAATAATATAGAATCCAAATAACTTATTAAAATCCTACTAAGACTACTTTAGAACATAGTTAGGCGTTACAATAAGGGAAAAGTACCATTTTTCTCCAAAAGTTTTGCTCCAGAAGCATTGGGCATCCATAAGTATTTTTTTTTACCATTTTTACCCTTTAAGTTTATAAAATAGAGCATATTTTCCCTACCATCTTCCAAAATTAAGTTTGAACAGTCAAATATCCTATGTTGCATGCCACCTATCGTTCATGTCACACCTCATCGTCCCTACTATTTTTTCTCTCTATTCTCCTCTTAGGAAAAAAAAACATCTATCCATTGGTGTTGAACAATTCATTCCACTCTCTCTCTCTCTCCCCCTCCCTCCCTCCCTCCCTCTCTCGTGTTGTGCTATCTGAGCTCTCTCAAAGCCTAAACTCTTCCATTCAGTTGCATTAACTCAAGTCGCCATGGTTTGTCGCATTTATGGTGTCACCAAGCTTCGCACCTTCCTTCTTATTCTTTTTGGTTTCCCTCTTGCATTGTTGGAAATGCCGAATCCCAGGTCGTCGGTCTCTTCTTCACTCAACTCTAGTTGGATAAACTCCAACTCAGTTCTTGTCCTCAATCTCATCCTCTTGGCCATTCTGTCTAATCATTAGTGATCTGGTTTCTTAAACTTCAAAGATTGAATCTATTTCTGTTCTATTGTGAGTGTTGTTCTTTTTGAATGCATATCTCCAAGAGCCTTCTCTATATGTTCAATTCTTCCCAAGCATTCATCTCAGCATTTATTTTCTTGGTTTCTTACTCCTATTGAGCAGGCCTTGGTGAATCTCTTTTCTTTAAATTTGTTTGGGATGGTTATAGGCAAGACTCCTCTCACTTCTTGTGCTTCTTATTCATAGTGCAGAACTTGGGGTTCTGTTAGAATACTCTATTCAAAACAATTAGTATAAGTACACAAGTAAATTTGGGTCATTGCTAGAATTTTCTTTCTTAAAATTTTGTGTTGATGAAACTGGTTTTAATTTTTAATCGTTGCATTTACATAAACTATATTGTGGGAATATCAGCTTCTCATGGTTTTACATTCGCAAGTGATTTTGTTTCTGTTTTTTTTTTTTTGGATAGTTCAATTCTCTTCTTCTGGTTTAAATTTGACAAATCTAAATGGGATGCTCTCTAGAGTTGGTGTTGGGTAGATTTACATGTATTTGTCATGAGTTTCTAGTTAAGCAGTGGTGTGCCTGGGTGTTTCTTGTCATCAACTCATCCTCTTGGCTATTATGTTCATGTCTCTACAATCTTAAGGTTCAGCGAATGAAGGCGATAATGCTGAAGGAGTGAAGAATGGCAAAACAAGGGAGAAGAAGGCATTTGAAGAAGAGAGAGAGAATAGAGATGATGAGGCATGATGTGAGCGATGAGGTGCTATATGGAAGTTAACAGTCAAACTTAAATTTGAAGGATGGCTAGCAAATATGCTCCATTTTATAAACTTTCAGAGCAAAAATAGCAAAAAAAAAAAAAAACTTCCCAATTTATTTTAGTTAGAAAATGGAAAGTAGACCATTTTAATATTATATTCATTTAATTTAGAGAAATCAAGATAGTGCCCATTATGCCATTGTGGGTTAGTAAAACACAAATCTCGTGTTTGGTTTGAATTTGATAGAACCCACAAACATAAAAGCTGAATCGAGGCGGCTTTCATGCCAAAGTTGGTTTTACCAACCCACAATGGCATAATGTTGTATGCCACAAACATTAACTGGCATGTAGGAGCAACTTTCCTTGGTATCGTTTTGCCTCTTTGAGAATGTTGTATGCCCCAATCATTACGCTAGATCCCGAAAATGGGCTGTGATCCCAAAACTGCCAAGCTATTTTTTTAAGGTCTCAGGTCATAAGGGTAGCCGTGTCTTTTCATATATATGTGTGTATTCCTTATCTTTTTAATTATAAGACTTAATTGACTTTTTTTTAGAGAATTTTAAGAAAGTTAATTACATCATTTAATCATATCATATACTGTGTTTTATTATACTCTTTCCAGTCCTAATTATAAAACTAAGTTGATTTGTTTTAGAAAAATTAAGGAAGTAAAATAAATTACCTAATCATGTTATATGTTGTGTTTTATTACACTATATATTAGTTCATAAGTCAAATAAAATAAAATGTAATTAGCTTTATTATATTTCTTCAAAAAAGTTAATTTGGTCTTATAATTAGGACCAGAGGTAGTATTATATATTAGTTTATAAATCAAAAAACATAGTTTGAAGAAAAATGATAAATTTTAATGTCTTAAAGTAATGAAATTAGCTTTATTAGTATTATTCAAAAGCAGTAAATTGTGCCTTATAATTAAAACCGAATGAGGTATAAAGTATTAGCTGATATAATCTTTTGTACTTGAAGTTTGCCCCATTTTAATTTTTGTCTCTTAAATTTTTTAGTTTAAAGCATTAGTCACATGGCTTGATAACAATACACTTTATATTGCCATAAACTCTTTCAACTCTTTGCTCCTCTACCCTATTGGAGAGGCGCCCTAACTAATGTGTTGGATGAAAATGATTTTTGGAATGCTAGAAAGTGTCAACAAAAAAGATTAATTATACCCAGGACCTTGTAGCCTAGTGGGAGCAGGCCGTTAATGTCTGCCCGTCCGTCCTAATTATAAGGATCATTTAAAAAAAAAGATTAATTCTTTCTAAGTACTCAAGGGTGACATTTTTGTCTTGTTGTGTTGACAGTTGGCTGCCAACAGTTATCTGGATCGTATGACTATGTGATGTTAAGGTTCATAGGTCAAAATTAAAACAAAAATAAATTAGAGGGAAGAAAATTAAAATACAGACAAATTTAATGGACCGAAGGTGATATTAACCCTTAAATTATTTATGACCTCTTCCTATTTTCTTTCTTTTTCTTTTTTTAATATGGAATGGCAAGCATTATCCTTGAATATTTACATATTAACCCTTAAATTATTTATGACCTCTTCCTATTTTCTTTTGTCACACCACATCCCTTTTAGTGAATCGTTTTTGAATGAAAATGGAATTTCATTCATTGAAAGCTGTGCAAAAACAGCAGATTGGGAATATACAGAACGCAAGGAACTATGAATACATCACCTATTCAAAGATATAGTAATTACATGAGAATCTTAAAGGGAAAATTCTAAAAAAAGTTAGTGGAAATAAGAAAATCACAATTCAGGATAATAAGATTTAAAAATCTCAAATAAGTTTTTTTTATACTTTTTTGCATAATTATGAAAATGCCATTGAATTTTTAGCAACACGAGTATCTCAATTAACAATATCAACACATACAACTCACAATGTAAATACATAATATCTAAATGTTTCTATTGTTATTAATTTAGATACTCGTATTGTTAAAAATCCAGTGGCATTTTCGTAATTACGCAAAAAAGTACAAAAAGACTAATTTAAGATTTTTGAATCTTGTTATCTTGAATTGAGATTTTCCGATTTCCATTATCTTTTTTTGAGATTTTTTCAATATTAAATCTAACAAAACTTTTACATGTGTGGTCAGTTATGGCTCTGATTTGTGCCAGCAGGCCTTCAACTGTGTAGACCTCATTTGCAAACAGTCTATGATTGCTCGCCTACCACAATTTTTTAGTGAAGTGTTTTATGGTTAGTCTTAAGCACATTCTGGTCCAGGTCCTTCCTTTCTTTCATTGGCATTGTGTTTCAAGTTTCAACCTCCAACTCATTTGAAAATTATTCTGTCCCATTTACTGGGCCCAAATTTTCCAGTAAAGCCCAACCCCATATCTATAGAACTTTTTAAGGGTGGGTTGGGGGGTGAGAAGATGATTCATGTTTCATTCCCCATTATGCCTGGTTAGTGTTGGGTACAGCTCCAAGCTTCCCTTATCAATTAAGTGTATTATGAGATGCTTAGCTTGCAATCTATTTGTACCCGGACGTGTTAGGGACCTACTTGTTGGTTTTGAAAGTTCAACAAAGCCACAAGTGAACAATCCATTTTTGATAGTCTCCCCACAGTATAATAACCAAGTTACTGGAATGCCATATTGTAACGGCTTTGTTGGCAAAAATCTAATATAGCTATATGTGCTTTAATAGGTTTCGGATTTCTTTAACCTAACCAAATATGTTTTCCCATATCTAAACTTGTATTCTCTATCTTACTGGAGTAAGGTAAGCTACTACTCCAACTAACAAGTTATTAGCTACTTATAGTCATTGTACCTTTTTTAGCTTGCTTGCGCCTGTAATTCTTCAAGAGGCTCATCATTGCTTCATAACCTCGCATAGGCAGTGATTAAGCATGTGTATTGAGTGTGCGATTAATTAATTGAGATGCTTAGCGACTAGAGTGACTTTTTAAACGCGACCTTATGCATATGAAGGGCACAACATATATAACTGTCGCTATCAATATTTTAGGGGCTTTAAGCATATAGAATATACCACTCTCCAACTTCTAAATATCAAAGCTGTTTATTGTTTATCATGTTCCAGACATGCACTAAAAAATGTTAATTTCTGAATATACAATCATAATTTAAAAACGAACTTGCTTATAGTTCTATTAATAACATGATAATAAATATATATTGCTATTAGGCTTAAAAAATTAATATTTATATAATTTCCCAGTAAGAAAAAATCTTCTTATTATTTGGTAAACAAGACTTATCATATTGAATCAACAAAAGGAAGAATTTCATTTAAATATTAATTGCACCGTATTTTGACATGTTATTTCGTTATTAATATAGGGATTTTGTCAATTTAATTGAGTCAAAAATACATTATTTATGATTAATTTGGATTGATAAGTGATTACATGAAAAGTGTGAAAAATAGGTAAAATTGGCATAATTGTTGTAATTACTCTTTATATTATTTGTTAGGAAGAGTTGAAGTTAGCTTGATTGGTTTAAATTATAGGATTTTGTGGAAGACATTTAAGCAAATTTAAAAAAAAGAAAGACATGTAAGGACTGAATTCTAAAATGACAGGAAGGACTCCTCCCGAGAGTATGCGTTTTGTGCCAGGAGAGCTAGGTTTGAATGGAGGGGCAATGGTCAACATTTGGACTTGAAGAACTTGGGAGAATTTGTTTAATATAAAATCAATTCTATAATATTATGAAACTTTAGTTCAGTCCTAAGGGTTGCAATTGAAATTAAATTTTTAGGTGAAAAGACCTTGATACTCTTGTCATTTGTTTAACAAAACGTGGCACCTGTTCGTCATCATTTTTCACTTGTTCATTGGTCCAATTTACATGTTCATAGGCCATAAGGACATGTTAATCCAAGGTGATCACTTGAACCCGTTATAAAAATTTGTCGCTTGTTCATCACCGTTTTTCAATTGTTCATTGGCCTAGTTTACATGTTCATGGGCCAAGATGACCTGTTAATTAAGGCGATCACTTGAACCCGTTATAAGAATTTGTCACTTGTTCATTACCATTTTTTACTTGTTCACTGGTCCAATTTACATGTTCATTGGTAGGGACAACAAGATTTTTTCACCTAAAAAAATAAATTTCAATTACAATCCTTAAGACTAAACTGAAATTTCATAATGCTGTGAGACTGATTTTATTTTAAATCTCTTTTATGGTCCCTAAAATCTTTTAGCTCGGAGCTCAATTGTGAGAGTAGAAGAGAGATAGTCGCATGAGAAGAGGGACCACGAGTGTGAATCATCACCCTTCTCCTCCTTACCACCGTTACCCTCACATTTACAACCGTCGTCACTATCTTCTTTTCCATACTCCTTTATTACCACTCCTTGCCCACCTTCGAAGAGGAATAATGGCAATTGGAAGTGAATAAGAATGATTCAAACAACAACACCTTCTACTTTTCCTTCCACCCTCACTGTCGAATTTCACCGCTGCCATGACCATCGCCATTTTTCCCTTCTTCGCCACATCATTTCATTTATTCCCTCTGTTTTCTACCACCAGTAGCTCCTCTGTCCGTCTCATCATTACACTTCAATCATTTCCTTCATCAAAGCACTACCGTGCATCACCATCTCACTGTCTTCTCTTCCATTCCAGTCACCACAATTCAACATAGCTTCCATCTCTTTTTTATGGGTGTTTGGCGTTTGGAAGGGTCCTTGACTCTATAATAAATTCATGTGTGACTAACCTTCAAACTTTGGAATATGGCTTGAGTTCTAAAGCTTTCATTGTTATTGTAATTTTTAGTTAAGACCAAAGGTAGTTTTAGTATGATTTTATTGTGAGTTATTTGAACTCCATATTGTTGAATTAGGATTATTTATTTTGTGGTTAAATTTGAATTATTGCAAGTGGTTGGTTTTCAATTATGCATCCCTTATTAATTTATTGAGACTATATTTACTATGTAATTACTAATTTATGTAATTAATTTGAGTGCCATAGTTGTGCATTCATACTAGAGGATATTCTTAAGTAATACTTATAGATGTGATAGTGGGAGTATTTATTGATTATAAGTGTTAAATGTAATATGATTATTTAAGGATTTTTAATTAAGACTTGATGAATTTTAACTTACATATTTTTTATTGAACTATGATAGACACTAAACAAATTTCTCAATAGATTAACTTCATTTATATTCCATTCTTTTTTACTTGAAAAATACAAAAAAACAATAGTTTAGCGTTTTAATTAAATTGCATTATCCTTTTACTGATTATTTAGAAAACCCCACAATCAATTTTCCCTTGTTTTTCATTGCATTTACATAACATTTATATTATTTATGAATCAGTAAAAGACTCGTTGAAAAGAGAGAACGATCATAGGTTTGCTTATACGCAATCTTTGATTAATTTTTCACTGTGAACCCTAAAGCTGACAAAAAAAAGTCCTCATCAAATACCATTTGAATTTTCAAAACCGCAAAAAACCTATTAAAAATGGAAAGAACATATAAGGGATGAGGTGGGAATTTGGGTTTTTTATATTTGGGTGAAAAACCTAAAAAGCCTATTACCCAATCTTTGTACACACATTGTCAATACTAATTTCATCAAAAGCATTATGAATATTATCAACATTACTATTCATTTCCTCAATCGCATTACTGTATTGGTTACAATCCAAAACTCTTTGTTAGTCTTTTTATACATATTATCAATATTTATTGATTTTTTAAAACCATTACTTATTCGGTGAATTACATTTTTTAATTGGTCACAACTCAAAACTCTTTGTTAAACATTTTGCCAATACTAATTAATTTTGTTAAAATCATTATGGATTTCGTTAACATCACTATTTATTTTGTTACTCAACTAGTCACTACCCAAAACTCTATCAATTTCTATATCAAAGCTATTAATTATTATACTTAAGTTGTCAATAACTCCAAAATGAAGTAGTTGCTAATTATTGTATTCAAGTTATCATTTTTATACTCAAGTTGTCAACTTCACATGATATGATTGTTGACATCTTGAGTATAAATAATGACAACTTGAATATTGCAATTATCAATTACTCAATTTTAGTATAATAATTGACGTACCCAGGTTGAGTAAACAATTTAAAATTCCACTTGACAAAAGAAGGAGAAGAGAAATGGGTAAATCAAGCTGCAAATTTCTTTTTTAAGAAATCCCAGATTTTCATTCATCAATTTGTAGGAAGAAAAAATATTCTTTGTATTATTCCGCTCTTAATGGCGCATATCATGTGAAACATTTAAGAGGAAACACTCACTTATGTTATACTAATCACTGAACAGATAAAAAAAATTGAAAAAGAAGAAGAAGCAAATCCTAGAACAATGATGGAGTCTATCTGGTATATGTACATAGCATACACCTCTGTCACCCCACCTCCCTTATTGGCTTCCACCTCCATTGCCCATTCTCTCCCCCTCTTGCATCCCCTTCTATCTCCTCTTTTCCCTTCCTTGATGGCTACCATTAGCATCACAAACACAAAAAAGAACTCAATCACAACTAACATTGTTTCACATCTGAGAGCATGATATCCAACCAAAATCGAACCTATACTAAAATTGAACCACCGCAAGCCGAAATTGAACCCAAAAGCAATAAAGACATCAAACCCACACTAGAAAGACAACAAAAATCAAACTCATGCTCGTATTTCATACACACAATGGAAGCTGCATTGGACTTTAAACTCATGCGTCGCAATAGAAGCTTATATTGGTAATGGTGTCCTTGTTGACGGCCTTATGAAGAAGGAGGAGGTAGGGCGCTTTTGGCAGGCAACAACTTTGGTAGTGGGCACGGAAGAGGTTGGAAGAGAACTCTAAAGAAAAAGACTTGATCTTAAACAAAGGAAGAGGAGGGAGAAAGAAAGGTGGGGTGTATATTATATGAGGGACATTTTGGTAATATAGACTTTTATAAGAGAAATAGTATGATGAGGAAAATTCAATTCCTCAAGATAAGAAAGCACAAAATCCCACATCAGTCTGTCATAAGCCTTCTTAAAATCTACTCTAATCGTCATTAACCTTTTCTTCCTTGTCATAATTTTCATAGAATGAATAACCTTTTGGGCAATAATGATATTTTCACTATTGATACATCCGGGCACAAAACTACACTAATTTGGATAAATAATATTAGGGAGAAAGTTTTTTTTTCTGAATGTTAATACTTTCGTTGAGATCTTATAGATAACATTGTATAAGTTAATAGACCTGAAATCCTTTATAGACTCAAGATGATCGACTTTCAGGATCAAGACTAGTAGTGTACTATTCATGCTTTTCACTTTATCATGATCTTCACAAACTTCTTTCAAAAAGCTACAAATCGATTCACCAACGTGAGACCATTGACTTTAAAAGAATAAAGCATTAAGCCCATATGGTCTTGGGGATTTTAAAGCACCCATAGAACTAATGGCACTTTTTATTTCTTCATCACTTAAATGCCCTCCAACATCTGAAGATCACTTTCCTTGATAGTAGGATATGTCAATGAACAATCTTCCAATCTGCTTGTTCCTCCCTCCTCCATAAATAAAGAGTGAAAGAAATTCAAAGCAAGAGTTTTAATTTCACTTACATTATAAGTCCA
>JBAGKO010222001.1:0-12469 GCA_037177275.1 Acacia concinna
TAACTAATATTAATATTCAAATTTAATTTATGGAGATAAATTAAATCGGTTGGCTCATTATTTGGATTAATTGAGTGAATAATATTTAAATCTGTTAGACAAATTTAATTAAATCAGATTAATCCATATTCAAATCTAGAAATTTGGAAATACATGAATTAATTCTAAAAGTCCATTACGGCCCACATGAGTTTGATATAAGATTTGAGAGCTCGTGAATGAGAGGTACGGACAAAAATTGAAAGTGAGCCGCCATAAACCCTAGAGAGAAACAAGAGGCGCTAGCACATAACTGCGTTGGGATTGTTTGTGTGCAGATACTGGCAGAGAGAGTCGATAAGAAGCGTTGGCTCTTCGTAATCGAACAATCAAAATCGAAAAGGTACTATCTAACCACTTGATCTAAACATCATTGATAGATCTATGGTAGGGATTAGAAATTTTAAACGTTAATTTTTTCACTGCGTGTATGTTCTAATCCCAACAAATCCTTGCTCTGAGCCGTCTCTTGCGTTTCCCTGTATGCCCAATTGTTTCATACTTCCAAACCTCATCCCTTCAATTTGCTAAGGCTCTGTCCAATCTAGCGAGAGTTGTACCCTTTCTCCATGTAAACTTGGTCCTGAAAATCCGAGGTCTAGAAGTTGATTAGTATTAACAAAATTTAAAAAGACTTACAGCCTATGCTACAAATTCTGCTTCCTCCTTGTCTATCTTTTAAAGATAATGTTGCATTAAAATCACCAGCTAGGAGCCAAGGATCATATTAACTTTGCATGATGGACATAAGATCCTTCCATAGATGCTCCCGAGATGAGGGTTCAAACTCCCATATATAGCAGTAAAACACATTAATATGCCAGTGCCATGCCAAGTGAGTGACATGTGTATGAATTGATGATGGCTGGTGAACATAGAAACGTCCACCTGTTCTGTCCATAACAATCATATACCCCCCCAGAAAAGCCCATAGATTCTACTCTGTGAGAATTTGCGTATCCGACTTTGCTAATGTGTTTGATGCACCAAAAAATAATTTAGGTTTAATGGAGTTGTAAAAATAGTTCAAACTTCAAAGTATTAAATTTATAACAATGTATGTACTTGAAATACGTAACATCCTAATTTTTTTGTATTAATATTTAATTATAAATAAGGAATAATTTTTATGAGAAAAAAGTTAATTTTAAACATGAATTTTGAGAATCAAACAAATTAGTGGAATAAGATATAGTATTAGTAATAGGATTATTATCATTATTATTTTGTTTTGTTTTAAAAAAATAAGTGTGTGCGTGTGATTTTGGGGAAGGGGAGTATTATTATTTAAAAAAAAGGTTCAAGTGTGTGATTCGTGTCAAATAAAGAGAAATACAAAAAACGGGGGGAAATGTGGGCTTAGGTATATACTCCCTCTAATTCTAAATACAAGACCTATTTTTGTGTCATAAAAATTGGTCTTATATTTAGGACAGAAGGGAGTATATATATAGCTTATCCTTTAGTTAATGAATGGAGAAAAGCCGCCGTGCAGTGATCGTGATTTCCAGTGCCGCGATAGTGAGTTATTTAGGTTAGGGTTCTACTTTGAAGATCAATAAGATACTCATAATCTCTTCTTTTCATAAAACTTTCTTAATGAAAGTTATTCTACATATTTTTCTCTTCCTAAACATACTAATTTTATACATATTAGAGAATATTTTAGGATTAGAGTTTTAGACAAGTTTTGAGTTTTGTCAATAGATGTCCATACTATCATAGAGGAATGTTAAAGACTAGTTTTAATCGGTTTAGTTTTCCTATTTGATTTTTGTAAGATTTTATCTTATTTTTGTATAAAAACAAATCCTAAATAATTTCATATAAGATATTTCTACCTATTAATTTTGATCAAATAGTTTACTTGAGTTATTGGGACTATTTGTGAAGTTTTAATTAGTTTAAATTACGAGATAAAGTGAAGATTTGTAATTTAACAATGTTAAACTTGAAGTCACAAATCTTAAATTAGGAATTTTGTCCAATTGAATGAAATTGATTATATTTTACATCTTAAATAAATTATTTGGGTTAGGAAAAACCTATGAATGAATGTTCAAATGGTTAATTGGGGTTTTTAGTATGAAGATATAATTTTCAGTTAATTAGTCATTGAATCAATTTAATTAAGTTGATTATTTTAAGAACTCAAAGATTATTAATGTGTAGAAATTGATTGTTATAGATTGATTATGACTTGTGATTAAGCTCTTGGATTAGGAGCTTTGTAGTAAATTTTGCTTGGTGAGAGGTAACCACTTTCCTCTTGTTGTGCATACTTGTGACATGTTTGTGAGTGATTTTAAATATATATAACATAAATTTACAATTGGTTTGTGATGCGGACTATAAAAAATTATTTTATTATTAAAATTATCTTGTGGGACTTATTTTATTAATGGATAGTAATATGATATCATATAAATTTGGTGTTGATCTATGATATTGGAAATATTCTCTTAATAGTTTGTGAATTGATAATTTAATGTGTTGATTATATTTATTGAGTATAATTATATCTCTTGAGTATTGTTATGAGAGGGAATGGCAGATGTGGATTTTATGAGAGATTATTCTTAGAGGAAATAAGGGGGTGAAATTATTGTACAAAAGATGAAATAAGGTGGTGGGCTTCTAGGTGTACACTGGTTAGTCATTTGACCTATTGTGTTTAATAGGGCATTGACACCCCACTGTGTATTGGGGGAACCTATAGTCTGGTCTTGTACTCTGTGGATTTTAGCCGATCCACATCACTTAATTGATGAGCTTCTTGAGCTGAACTATCAGTCACATGGGTGAGTACTAGCCCATGGGTTTAGTCAGAGGAAATAAGGTGGGGAGAAATAAGGGAAGTCAGAGAGTGAACTGTTATGTATTGATATTTGTGCACCTATATGATAAATATGATCATTAGACTATATTATTGTAAATTGATATATCTGTTTTTATGTGACATCTTTGATAATATTATGTATGTATATATAACTGTTCCCACTTGACACCTTATAAACACTCGTCCGTATGCCCAATGAGATGGTCTGTTGGTTACTGAGACATTGTCTCACCCCGTCATTTTAACAATTTTTCCAAGTGATAGTTCACATGAGAGTCCATTAGGGAAGACTTCGGAAGCCTAAGCTACTTCTGTTAAGAGTAGTGCTTCCATCCTTCTGATTATGCTTGATTATTATATATTGTCACATTTAGGCTCATCTTGTATACTCTAATTTAAATTGAGGATTTAATGTATGGATTATATACTTTTAAATTTCTCTGTGACTAGTTAACCCTTGATGATTTTGGACTGTGTCTTAATTTGTGGATCTATACTTGGTCTGAGATAGATATATGGACGTGAAATGGTGAAATTTTTAAAACGTCGAACTTGAAAATGAACATCTGTTAAGAGTTTAGAGGTTTTATTCTTTTAATCATATTATTGGGCTTTATTCTTTTAACTATGATAGATCTTTTAAATATTTGGTTTTAAACTTTTCTATCATGGTTAATACATCTAAATTATTTATTAATTTTATTAATCATGATAGGGTTTTAAATGGTAACTTGACAAAATATTTGATTAATTATGGTTTATGGAAAAGAAACCTTACAAAACAACCCAAAAATATACTTAATCGGTTCTTTAATATAAGAAATATTTAGGAATATTAGTTTTGAATATAAGATATATTTTTTATATTTATCAATATTTTATTAAATTCCTCAATAATATAATAATCAAAGACAAGAGAGAATGTAGGAATTAAAAAAATATTAAAATCTTTTAAAAAATAAATACTACCTCCAGTCCTAATTATAATGCCCATTTAACTTTCTTTTTTAGAATCATAAGAAAGTTAATTATATTATTTTAATATGTTAAAATTTATCTTTCTTTCCTAAACTATGTTGTTTGACTTATAAAATAATATATAATATAATAAAATACAACATATAATATAATTAAGTAATCTAATTGTTTTTTAAAAGAAAATTAAAAAAATTAATTAAATCTTCTAGTTAAAATAGGAAGGGGTATCATATTAAAAATGAGATTATTGGACAAGTAGCAAGTGGCGAGTCTGGGCCAGGGTCAGCGTGAGGAATCAGGAGGAGGACTGTGTATGGGACACAAGCTGTCTGCCAAACAAAGTTCCCAAGAGGGTGAGGGGTTCACATAATTACCCTTTCCAATCCTTTTTATAATTTTTTTTTATTTTAAAAATTTAAATTATTTTTTTTCTATCTCTTATTAAATAAATACCTTATCATAAATATTCTCCATTTACCACTAATTCCCTTTCAATAACCATTTGTTACACATTTTTTTATACTTTTCACTCATTATCTTTTATATATTTTATCTTTATTCTCTCTTCTATCATTTTTCATAAATATAAGATAAATTTAAAAAAGATGTGATATTTTTAACATAATCATTATTTTTAAATAATTGTAACTACCAATTCATTTCTTAAACGAAGAAAGTTGTTTGTGAAAAAGAATAGAGGGAGTATAATTAAACATTAATCTTATATTAATTAAACCAATTAACTTGCTTACCTGCCTGTTCCCATTTTCACGTGATGGATTGAATTGGATCCTCAACTTTCAAGCGTTAATCCAAAATCAACTTAACTTTACTACCCTACTCCAATTAGCAATAGTGAATAGCGATGAACATGCCTATAAGCACCTAGTCTATGTTGGACCCACAGCTCTGTTAACTCTTGATTATTGCATGTACAATGTTAAACCTTTGACTCTACTAATCATACTCCATCAGTCGCTTTTTTATAAGCTACTAATGTTTGAATGTAAATGTTCCTTTTTCTAATATACCTTTTTTGCTGGATTAAAAAAAAAGAAAGATACCTTTTGTCTAAATATTTAATATATATTTTTCTTTTTTCTTTTTGGAAAATAAAGCTCAAATCCCAAGGTCAAGAGAAAATATCAAAAGAGTCTCATTGAGAGATCCCTCTATAAAAAATAGTTTCATTGCAAAGTCCCCCATTAAAAAAGTCCTTACGTGCCTTAGTGATATAGGGCTTGGTTTATGCTATTATTTATTTTTTATTACTTAAAACAGTTTTAGAAATAAGTTTTGAAAATAAAAAATATATATATGTTTGGATAGTTGTTTTGAAAAAAAAAAAAATCTGTTTTTGAAGTGTTGTAATAACACTGTTATTGGTGGTGGTCGTTACTGATAGTGTGCAGTCAATAATATATAAGTAGAAGCCTAAAAAAAAAAAGCTAAAAAATAAAAATTAGAAACAACTAAAAACTGTTTTTGTTTTTTGTTTTTAAAAAACAATTGACTGAAAACAACATTTTAAACAAGTTTTTTTGTATTTTTTTAAATGTTTTTAAAAACAGCATCAAACAAGCTTATAGATTCCGAACATGGACTTATATTATTGATAAATATATGTGATTATATTGATAAGTCAAAGAATGATCATTGACAAGCTCATATGTGTTAACTGAAATAACTCTTATTAAAAAGTGTATATAACTATATTGACAAGTTATAGCGTTGACATTAATAAACTCATATATATTAATTAAAGTAGCTCCTATTGACAAATTTATGTGTTTATATTAACAAGTTATAGAGTGTTTATTAACAACTATAAACTTTTTTTATAGAATAATTAGCAATGAGATTTTTTTACAGAGGACCCTACAACGTGACTTTTTTAATATATTTTTTCTCTGAGTGCTACTTCTCCTTCTTCTTTTTTTCCGCGTTCTTTCTCATGCTCACTTTCTTTATAAACGAGCATGCTTTTAGAAAATAAATTGCATTTTTAATTTATTTATTATCTTTAACCAATTTTCTGTAATTTTTTCAATCTATATGGTTAAAAGAAACAGAGGAAGTATTCAAAAAAATTGAATAACTTCAACTCCTTTCACCTATTACCCTATGTTTGGAATGAAAGAAAAATAAAGAGAAAATAGAGGGAAAGAATACCCCAAAAAAATGTTAAAATAAGAATTTTCTCCCATATTATTTTCCTTCCTAATTTTTTTCCCCATTCATTGCAACCATACATCGACCGTTTCATTGACTTAGTTAATGGAAAGACAACATGCTTTTTTAATGTGATTTGAAATAGTCAAATTTATCAGTCTTATTTTTCCATGGGAGGGAGAGTAATAATTAATAAAGCAGCACAGTTTGAGCAGGTTCAAATGGTGGCCCTTCTTGGGGGGCCAATGGCAATAAAACAGAAGGAGAAGTTGCGAGAATACGTAACAATAAATGCTATTGTTGACTTACTTACAGTAATGTAGTAAATATGGGACCAGTCATTGAACTGGTTAAAATATTGGATTAAGGGTCAATAAGTTAGGCTAGATAATTAAATTGGGGCTAAACTAGTGAGAAAGTTTAAATTTTAAATTTATTAATATGTAATTATAAGGGAATTTTTTTTTAAGAAAATAGGAGGTGAACCGATTTAGTATTGAATCGGTCTGAGTTACCACTGGATTGACCGGTTTACACCGAGTCACCCGGTCCAGTTCAATTTTTCAAAATTCACCGAACCTAACCAGTTATCAGACCAATTCACCAATTTTCGGTCTGAACCGATCAGTTCGATCCAATTTTTAATACTATGATTGAGAGGGCAACAGCAAGAACAGAGGTTGGTTTGTGGCTCCAAAGTCCAAACAAGAAGACAAAAGCTTATAATAACATTTGGAATTGAGTGGGCCATTAATTACTCATTCACAACCTCACCTGGTCCTTTTACTACTACCTGCCTCCAACATTCGTGGTAACCCACCATTATTTACAGTCACATATTGCACAGAGTTACATTGTATTCATTTCTCTTTTTAAAAAAATTACAAATTACTTTCAAACACCTCGCTGTAACTTATAAAAAAGAATCGTTAAATCATTGAATTTACAAATCCGGAAAAAGGTAATTTTGGTGGATTAAGTATAAGAGAGTTGATATGAGTTATTGCCGTATATTGTTTTCAACACATCTTATGTTTTTTTTTTTCCATATAACTATCTGAACAGGTTATATTAGGGCATTGTCAGGCCCAAGTTGATGTGTGAAGACTTCCAATGTTTTATCACATTTCCATTCATATAATTGAATTTTGAAAGGGAGTTAGTTATCTTGGTGTCATTCAAAATAATTAAACTGACACTTCTTTGAAAGGAATTAAACTTCATTTTGATAATTTCCATATCCAAATAAATGTCCTCTAATAGCTTTATTCTTATGTATAGGGTGGCCCAAGACATGAGCCCAATTGTAGAAGGGCAAAATTGAAAAGAAAATGTTAGTAGAGTGCTTTTGCCAAACACAGCAAAGGAAGTTTCTCCATGGCGAAGCGTAAATTTTAGCAAAACGCACAACTCATCAAACTAATATATTTATGTGTTTGAGAAATCCTACAGTATTTTACAAGTTCTTTTCAGCAAAGTGAGATAAAAATCTGCCCACATACTTACTCTATAAATTATAAAAGTTATTCTTTAAAACTAAATCCAAATCGACATAATAGTTGTATTGTCATTGTTAGGGTTGTGGTTTATGCTTGACAATAAACAAGATAACTCTCTTAGGGTTTGTTTTGTATGAAGGATTTGGAAGGGGGAAGGGGAGGGAAAATTTTTATAACTTGAATTTTAAAAAATTTAAAAAATGGGGTTAAAAGTTTTAACTTATTTTTTCATACTTTTTTATATTACATTTTCTCTTTATTAAAATTTTATAACCTCGCTTTTTTAATTTCTTTAAATTCAACTTCTAACATTTTTATTTTCCCTCCCTCCCTTTCTCTCATACCAAACATCCCCTTAGGTGTGTTTGGTATGAGGGGAGGGGAGGGGAATTGGAGGATTTTACTCCCCTCCCCTTGTTTGGATAACAAAAAATTTTAGGAGGGGAGGGAAAATTTTTCAAGATTTTCCTTTCCTTCCCCTCCCAACCCTCCCCTCCAAAATTGGGGGAATTTGGAGAGAAAATGTTATATTTTGCCTTTTATTAATTAATATGAATATGATCTTTACTTTTTTTAATATGTATAGGATGTCTCCCTTTTATATCTGTGTTATACATTATTAGTATCATACTGTATTGTATTTTTTATTGCTCTATACATATTTTTAATAAAAAAACAAATTAATACACATATTTTGAAAGTTGCTGATAAAAGGGCTTAAGAGGAGAGTGGGCTAGTGCGCACAACAATGGGCCTCCAGTAGGTAAGCGCAATTTAAATCCGTCGATTTCCCCCTACACGTGAGTAAATAAGGACTAGGCGCTTTTTTATAAAATTATTTTGATACATTCTTAAATTTAATTTTGCAAAATTGCCTTCATAGAAAATGTTCAAATGTAAGAATTCATTTCCCAAATGTTGGCTTTCTGAAAAAAAGTCCAGATTTGAAGCTTCAGTTTTAGTACATGTTTAACATTTATCAGCTATGGTTTCAATTTGATTTCAACGTATAGAAATGTAACTCATGAAATTGAAACATTCACTTCAGAAAATGGAAGGAATGGTTGTAACAGATGAATTATTTGTCATTAACTAGTTTTGATTGCTGCCCAACGGATCTCTTCACTCACCGCTTATAAAAGGCAGAGTCTGCAGGAGTTGAAGATATACCGAGCTCTGAAATATCGAGCACTTCCTTCCTTCTCTAAACTTTCTCTCCCCACTTTCCTTCCTGCTGGTTTCTGCTTTCTATTTTCGCTGTTATGTTCACCTTGTTCCTTGCAGGAAGAATCCTTTTTATCTTGGGGAGTGCCACTTCCTCTTCGACGGTGGTTAACGAATAGCTCTTAAGGGCAGCATTTGTGGACGTGACTCGGATTTCACACTCTCTTTAAAGGGTCATTGACAACAATTTTAAGAGCTATTATGGCTTCTATTCCTTCAATCATTTACAGTGCTAACAACGTTGCTACTTCTGGAGCTAATGAACCTATTGTTGTTGCTATCCCAATAGTGATACTTGTGCCAAGACAGTTTCCTAACGTCTCCAAAATAGATTACTTTGATGGGAAGAACTTTAGACGTTAGCAAGAATGTGTTCACACTGTTCTCGACATGTATGGTGTAACTGATGCGATTACACAATCCGCCCCACCACAAGATGTTGTCCAAGCCCATTTTAGCGCTTAGATCTATGCTAATAAGGTGTGCATACATACTCTCATTACTACTTTATCTAATGATTTATTCAATGTGTATCATGTCTACAAAGAGACAAATGAAATATGGGGATCATTTGCTCTCAAGTACACTGCTGAAGATACTGGAAAACATAAGTTCGTGGTTGGAAATTTCTACAAATAAGAAATGATAGACGAAAAAGACATCAAGCTCCAAATCAACGAGTGTCACAAACTACTTGAGGAGCCTCGAGCGGAGAAGATCAATCTGCCAGGAGAGTTTGCAGCTGGTGTACTAATTGAGAAGCTGCCAATTTCATGGAATGACTTCAAGCAACAACTGAAACACAAGCAGAAGCAGTTGTCATTGACCGACCTGATCACCCACACCATTATTGAAGATACCAACTGAAAGGCAATACAAGCTGGGAAGGGTAAAAAATGACTACAAAAGCAAATCTAGTTGACAAAAAGCCACACAACAAGAGGTACGACCCCAAAAACAAAAATAGTAAGAATAAGAATAAAAAACCTTACTACAAGCCAATGACACTAACCATAAAAAGAAGACTGGCAAGTGTTTTTTCTATGGTAAATCAGGCCATTATGTAGCTCAGTGCAAGAAAAGGGCTAAAGGTGATTAAAACCCTTCTAAACCCAATGTGAATTTGGTCAAAGGAGATTATGATAGTGATGAGGACATTATTGTTGCTGTGATATCACAAACCCTACTTGTCTCTAATGTGAAGAAATGGGTGGTAGACTCAGGAGCTACCAGGCACATTTGTGCTAACAAAGAGATGTTCACCTCCTTTGTAGAAGGGGAGGACCACATTTACCTTGCTAACTCTCGGACTGCTAAAGTTCAAGGAAAAGGCAAAGTGGTATTGAAGCTCACATTTGTACCTGAGGTCAGGGCTAATTTAGTCTCTATGGCACTGCTTGGCAAAGTTGGGGTTAGGGTGTGCTTTGAACTTGACAAGATTTTCATGACCAAGAATAATGTACTTATTGGGAAGGGCTATTGTAATAAGAGTTTGTTTGTTCTAAGTGTTGTTGAAATGAATGATAATGCATCTTATTCTGCTTACTTGATTGATTCTTTTGACATGTGGCATGCTAACTAGGACATGTTCATAAATCATATATTAAATGATTGCAAAATCTTAGGCTGATTTCTGGAACTAAAAATAGTTTTCAAAATAAGTGTGAGGTTTGTGCAGAAATAAAATTAACCAAGAGAACACATTTTTCTACTCAAAGGGAAACTGAGTTGTTGTCTTTAATTCACATTGACCTAGGTGATTTGAAACAAACTTAAACTAGAGGAGGCAAAAGATATTATATTACTTTTATCGATGATTTTTCAAGATATACTAAAGTATATTTGTTGAGAAATAAAGATGAAGCTTTTGAAAAATGTTGTTTATACAAAGCATAAGTAGAAAATCAATTGAATAGAAAAATTAAACGAGTTAGATCAGATAGAGGAAGAGAATTTTTATCACTAAATATTTTTGTGAAAAAGAAGGTATAATACATGAAGTAACTCCTTTTTATTCACCTAAATCTAACGGTGTTGGAGAAAGAAAAAATAGAACTTTAAAAAAAACGATGAATGCCTTACTTGTAAGTTCTGTAGCATCTAATAACTTATAGGGTGAAGCTTTGTTGTCTGCTTATTTTCTGCAAAACAGAATACCTCATAAGAAAACTAAGAAGACACCTTATGAATCATGGAAATGTTTTTTTACCTAATCTTAAATATTTAAGAGTGTGGGGTGTCTTGCTAAAGTTTTACTACTTGATTCCAAAAAGAGAAAAATCGGTTCTAAAATTTTTGATTGTATGTTCATTGGATATGCTCAACAAAGTGCTACTTATCATTTTTTTAGTTTTGAAAAATGATGTTTTAGATCAAAATACAATTGTTAAAACAAAAGATACAGAATTTTTTGAGCATATATTTCCTTTAAAGGTTGAACATATTTCCAAAAGAGTTGAAAATTCTTTTCCTTCTTTTGAACAAAATTCAGATGAAGTTTTCGTTGAAAATTTAAGGAGAAGTAAAAGGTAAAGAAAATAAACATATTTTGGAGATGATTTTTATACTTATTTGGTACAAGATGAACCCAAAAATTTTTACGAAGCTATCTCATCTCCTTATTCATCTTATTGGAAAGAAGCAATAAAAGCTAAACTTGATTCTTTAAATCAAAATAAAATATGGATTTTGGTAGATTTGCCTCTAGGAGCAAAGCCTATTAGTTGCAAATGGGTTTTAGAAAAAAAAAATTCCTGATGGAACTGTAAATAAATTCAAGGCTATATTAGTAGATAAAGATTTTACTCAAAAAGAAAATGTTGATTATTTTGACACTTTTTTCCCTGTGACTAGGATCTCTTCTATTAGAATCCTAATTGCTTTAGCATCTATTCATAAAATTTTCATTCATCAAATGGATGCTAAATTAGCTTTTCTAAATGGTGATTTAGAAGAGGAAATTTATATGATGCAACCTGAAGGCTGTATTGTTCCTAGGCAAAAAAACAAAGTTTGTAAACTTTTTAAATCTTTATATGGTTTAAAACAAGCACCCAAACAATGGCATAAAAAATCGGATCAAGTTTTGCTAAGTGGGGGTTTTTCTATTATTGAAGTAGAAAGATGTGTTTATATAAAACTTGTAAATGGTAATTGTGTGATTATTTGCGTATATATGGATGCCATACTTATATTTAGTACTAGCATGGAGGTTGTGCTTGAGACAAATCTTTTTCTTTCTTCTAATTTTGACATGACAAATTTGGGTGAAGCAAAAGTAATTTTAAGTGTTAAAATCATAAGGAATGAAAATAGTATCATACTTTCTCAAGAATATTAAGCTGAAAAAATTCTGAGAAAGTTTGAACTATTTGATGAGTCTCCTCTGAGTACTCCTTATGATCCTAATGTGCGCTTTAAGAAAAATAGAGACGAACCAATCGCTCAATCTAAATATGCACAGATCATTGGGAGTCTATTGCATTTAATGAACTTACCAGGGTAGACATAGTATGTGATATGTGTAGATTGAGCAAATATACTTATTGTCTATGCAATGAACACTGAAAGGCTCTAGTAAGGGTATTGAGATTCCTAAAGGGTACCATGAATTGTGGTATTCATTATAGTGGATTTCCTGCTATATTAGAAGTATAAAGTGATGCTAACTAGATCTCAGATTCAGAAGAGACTAAATCTACTAGTGGCTATGTTTTCA
>JBAGKO010222029.1:0-12467 GCA_037177275.1 Acacia concinna
TAATTAGCTTTTTTAGGATTTTTCTAAGATTCTCCAAAAAAGTCAACTGGGTCTTATAAATAGGAACGGAGGGAGTAGTTGAGTGTTGTTAAATTGAGCATGGCGTGTATTTCTAGCTGGAAGGCCTACATGTTACATTTAACCATAAAGAACAAAACATTGATATACAACACGCACAAATCGAATTAAGTAGTAAACATAGTGACAATGCCAGCCACACAAATGTTGAAAATATAGGAATGGAAAACACAGCTTATATAATTAATCCTATTGAAACATTGAGATTTGAGCATAAGTTTTGACATATGAGGGAAGCAAACATTGTAAAAGTATCATATATAAGAACTGAAGCAGAGTAATTGAGTGGGATTTTGTTAACAAGTTTCAGGGTTGTCATTTCAACATATAAAGCAGAAACATTGTTATCCTCGATTACTTCTGAAGTTTTTCCTTCATTTTAGACATGTGACCCTGTTTTTCGTGGATATTAATGAAACCAATGTTGTCTATTTTGGAAGAAAACAGGGGACAATAGGTTTAGAATTACTAAAACTGACATTCCCAGAGAGGCAGAGCTTTCAATTCCCCTGTTTCTGTAAGACTTAAAAGATATCATCAACACTCTGCAAATAGGAAGCGCCTAACAATTAAGAACCAATGATAGCATTAACCCTGAATTAATTGTATGGTTTCCATTCCCCTGTTTTCATCATCTACGTGGCTTTACTTGCTGCATAAGATATCAATACCCTCCAAGTAGAGACTGCCCAACAATCAAGAACCTCTCAAGAAGTATCACATTACTTTATAGATGAAGCTTATTGAATTTGAAGTTGAACATGACATTCTCATAAATATGAAGCTACTTTCTATGGTTGTCAAAGGACAAGTTTATTTGGGATGGAAATGAATCAATAATTATACCATATTTTTCACAACAAACACAAGAAGATTTTCTTGTCTTTAAATGATAAAGTACTAAGGAATTTAAATTGAACTTACACTGAAGTAGTACAACATTATTGTTACCCTTTTGTTACTTTGAATTCACAATAAATGCTTGCCTCAAAACATAGAACGCACAACTAAAACATAGAACAACACAACGAGGCATAACTCAAAAGTCAAGTCAAACAATCCAAATTAAATAGCAAGTATTAAAAACACTTAATTTTAATAGCCAGATTAACTTTAAACTGAGGAATACTAGATTTTCTTTAAAAAAAACAATGGAATCCATGTCATCTAACATCAACCATAATAAAACATTTATTCATGTTTCTCATCAACATCATCGTAAACATATTTTTGACGGAGATCAGACTTGAGAACAAAAAAAGTCCATACTAATGACAACAGACCAGCAAGTCAGCCCGATTATCTTAGTATTTTTTTTTTTTAAGGAAATGACTAAATGTCCATCAAAATCTCAGGACCCTTGTAATGAAATATTGACTGATGATGATAAAAATTTCCATTTAACTTATGTGAAGATCATTCAAAAAATATTATATACTCCCTTCAGTCCTAATTACAAGGGCCCGTTGACTTTTTTGGAGAATCTTAAAAAAGCTAATTATATTACTTTAATACATTTGAATTTGTCGTTTTTCTTCAAATTATGTTGTTAGACTTATGAATTAATATATAATGTAATAAAATACAATATATGATATGATTAAGTAATATAATTAGCTTTTTTAGGATTTTCCTAAGATTCTCCAACAAGGGAGTATTTTAAAAATTACTTTGTGAGTTTTTAAGTTATGACAATAGATATCTCTCAACATCATAAAGAAATAATGAAGTTTTATGCTTAAATATATTATTCAATTAATCAATAATAGTTATTGAAATATTTTTGTTTGTTTTGGCAGATCATAGAAAATAGACATTTTTTCCACTTGCATATCCCAACATATCTCCTGAATGGCTTGGCAAATTTACTTTATATATGTTCTGTCTTTGCAAGAACACCCTGACTAGTGAAATGTATAAGTGTCATCCTCTCTTATTCTTGCCCATTGAAGTATTTTCTTATACATCGATACGGATGACCCTTTTGCAACTACTTGCGATGTTCCATATATGAATTCTTCATACCATGCTTAAGCTGATCGACTATGTACCCTCTTCACAAATCAGACATCTAAGTTGGCCTTTAATGCTGTACTCTGACAAATTTCCATATGCCAGAAAATCATTGATTGTTCCAAACAATATAGCCTTCAAATTAAATGATTCTTTCTCGTTGGCATCATGCACAACCTCCCCTTTATTCTACATATCCTTCAAGTTTTCAATTAGTGGTGCTAGATATACATCTATATCATTGTCAGGTTGCCTTGGCTCTAAGATTAGAACATATAACATCATATACTTTCATTTCATCACAAGTCATGAAGGTAGGTTATAGATAAATAACATAACAGGCCATGTATTGTGGGTACTGCTCTATATCCCAAATAGGTTCATCCCATCAGTAGCCAATACTAGGCGAAGGTTTCTTGGTTATTCAGGAAATTTGGGACGCTGAAGGGCAAACATCTTCCACTCTGCAGAGTCAGCAGGATGTCATATCATGCCATCTTTAATCTTTTTGTCAACATGCCAACACAAGTTTTTTGCATCAATTGCATTACTGTACAAGCGTCTAAATATAGGTTTAATGGGTAAATACCATAACATCTTTATTGGACTTTTTCTATTCTCTTGATAGTGTGACATTGAGCATAAGGGGCACTAAGTTAATGATTCATATTCTTTGCGGAACATAATACAATCGTTGGAGCAAGCGTGTATCTTTTCTAACTCAAGCTGATTGTGCGCATAACTTATTTTGCATCATAAGTCTTTATTAGCATATCGTTTCTCAGCGGCATCATTCTTCTCAAAAAGGAAAACAACTATGTGAAACCCACATCACTCAACCTATATCTTGCTTTCCAGTTGTACAAGTTCAATATTGCAGATAACAATATAAACTCAGTACAATTATCATATAAAGGCTTTTCTGCATCTCTTTTCATCCTCTCAATCCCAGTACTCATTTGATAAATGATTCACATACACCCATTCCTTATTATCCATTTTATCTAGAGCATATAATACAAAACAAACAACAAACACACTTAAAATCTCGCTTAATTCAAAATAATCGCTAGCTAGACTACTTTAAATTGGTTACCAAGCAATCAAGAAGCACTTAAAATTTACTAAGACAACAACCCAATTCATCAATAGTAGAGCACGCAATGCAATTAACAACTTTAATTTAATGTAACAAACTCTTAAAATCATACATCCACACAACAATATAATCTTCACATATATATTTTCTTCATGTATATCCCCACTTCATCATGCATACAAATAACATTAAACTTTAATATAATTATACAATAAATTAATTAAATAAACATTTCAAATATATATACATCACAAAACAACCCATCACACATATATAGACTCTTATTAATTAATTAACAGCAACCACATGCATAAATTCATCCTAACACATCAAGCAAAACAAAGAGTAGCAAAATAAGAAGTTTCATCATCTAATTAATTACTCATTCGATCACAATATATAGTAGCTTGAAGAAATTAAAAACGTTTGATCTGTATACATATATATAACAGCCAGCAATCATATGTGTACATAAAACAGAACCAGATCATAGGTCAAAAAATAGCTGCAATTTAATAGGAGCAACCATAAAATTAAAAAAGATAAAACCTTTTCCAAGAGAGAGTAGAACTGAACATCGATAGCAAAACACCCACGCAAGCCAATGTGTGAATTGCGCGCGCTACACGTACCACAAGACCCAACCAGCCCGTACAACCCACGAGAGCAACAACAGACGCGAACAACGATCTGACAGGGACAAAAAGAGAAATCTGTGATGGAAAGTGGAAAAGGAAGGTGAAGGAGCCCAAACACTTTCGTCGCAAGTGGAAAACTTAGTTTTATGGAGTTTTACGAAGTTTCAAATAACGATGATAAAATAGGTATGTCTAATATATTAACACATTATATAGGGTGGTTTTTATGATAAAACCGTCATATATATAGTGTATAATGGTTTTTAAAGAAACAACTGTCGCATATATGTCATATATATATATATACACATATGACGGTTTTATAACATAATTGTTATATATTATATGATTTTTTTAACAAAAAACTAGGCAAGTATATGACTGTTAACGTTGTATAAAAAACCGTTATATATAGTTTACTTATATACAATAGTTTATACTTACAACCGTCATATAAGTTTCTAAAAAATTTCCATCTTTCCATATATGACGGGTTTCCAGAAACCGTTATATATAAAGTGTCATATATATACGATTTTGTCGTAGTGACTTAAAGATTTCATCAAACTTCATGTTAAAAAAATCTTCAAATCTAACAATATTTCTCACGTTGTGCACTTATTTCATTATCAAATTATGCTCAAATGCATCACATATATTCAAAGTGAAGATATGAGATGATATATGAATTATTCACTTTTCTTGTATGGAAAAGTTTGCCTATAAATTGAGAGTGATGGACAAAGAAACCTCGGCACAAAGACTAGAAAAAGTCGACGAACTTCCAAGTTGCAGGAGTGAGGCTGGGATATATACCCCATATTATTTATAAATAAAACCTTAGATTATTTAATATGATAGAATAAATTTCGTTTCATTCAAATGAGATTTCCTTCATCTGATAAAAAAGAATGTGAGTGTTGTTGAATATTGGTCTGTTAATAGTACAGTTGTAGCTGGACACATCAGTTGTTGGCGGTGACACCATTTCATTGTACAAATAGAATTATGGAGGAGAAAACTTGAAAAAAAAAAAGGTGAAAATCTTTAAAATTGAGAGATGAGACTAGAAGTTATATAAATATGAAATTTTTTTCCATTTTATTTGAAGCGAAAATTGCAGTGGGGAAGTGATAATGTGTCTATCTAAATTTAATTTCATGACTCTTCCTGTGTTTTCATCTTAGTTCATCTCTTCCCCGCAATCCCCTATTTCTCTCTGAGGATTAATTTACAAAGTACATAGTTTAAACTTATTATGTGTTTTTATAACATTTTTAAATTTAATAAAAAGCCATATATTATTTTGAAGTTGTTGTCAGTCAGACTATTATTGGTCAAGTAGAATAGAAGTCTTGTAAACGATAACAATTTTAAAATGGAGAGAATAGATGAAGAAATATCCTTATAATTATATTAAAGACATTGATTACTTGATTTGAAATAACATTATTTGTTAAGGAATATTTTACTTTTCTTTTGTGGAAGAAGGAAAGAACTACCACACAATTCAAGTTTAGAATTATGCTAGTATTTTCCAGGAAATGACTATATGTTTATCAAGGTTATAATAATTCAAGTCATTGCTTAATATCTAAAATCACCATTATCATAGTTAGATTTGATTTTTTTTCCTTGTTATTTTTATTTCTATCATTTTCAATTCAAATTGTGGTTATTCAAATTAAGCAAAAGTGTAAAATTCATTGCTTAACTAAATTACAGAACGTCTTGGTGGAAACAATATATTATTCCTCACTTTATGACTTGATACGGTAAGTACACTTACAAAATTTTAGGTTCTAATTTTCACTCTATCAGGTATTTATAGAATTGAAAGGCTCGCAAATAGCTCAGTTATATGCCAAAAATATTATAATATTATCCAATAAAAAACAGGGATCATTTGTGTTATTTATCCAATGGGGATTTGCAAAACTAGATACAAAGGAATGGAACAGAATAGTTTCGTTATTTGGAAAGTTACGATGCAAGTGGTTAGATAACTGTTTCCTGTAGAGCTTTTCTTATTGGGAGAGGGGTGTCTTCATTGAGCTCCCTCTCCATTTCCCTCCATTAAATTTTCTTACTATTGGATTAACTTCTAGTAGTTGAGATTTAAAATTTTAAAACAATATGTTATAATCTTAAATAATAAAATATATGTAAATAAATTTAAATTATTAAAATTTAAGATCAAAATTTTTATAATTGTAAGAGATAATAAGTAAAAAAATTATAAAATATTTTATTAAAAATATACATAATAGAAGTATTTAGATATATAATTTTAATAACATAAATTTTTTTTGAATTTAAATAAAAATTATAATTTTTAGTTTTTAAGATTATAATATGTTGTAAAATCTTAAATCCCAACCATCAAAAGTTAATCTAATGGTAGGAAAAGTGAATGGAGAGAAATAGCGAGAGAGCTTAATGGAGACACCTCTCTCCCTTTATTATTATATTCGGATGCTGATCTCTTTCTTCCGTTTAATTTCGTTTTAATATCTACGTACAAAGCAGAAAACATTTGACGATACGTCGTAATGTTTAGCAATAGATGCATCGAATCCGAATTTCATATTGAGGTATAAAATTTATTAATGGTCAGACAAATTAAAGTATGCATGGAAGATTAAGACATAGAGCATGTTTGGTTCGCGGATTGGGCATGAAAATCCAACGATTTCACTGTTCCAATCATGCTATTTGAATATATATATCTCTGCATGCTTGTTCTACCAATGGGCCAAATCGTGCAATTTGGTATAAGCACCAATTTGGTGCTTTTCTCACCGATTTGGGTAGGATGATTCACTGTTCAATTTATTTTTTAAATTTTTTGTTATAATGTATTCTTTTTTGTTTTAATTATAAGAGTCCGTTAACTTTTTAAAGAATCCTAAGAAAGCTAATTACCTTATTTTGAAGTATTAAAATTTATTGTTTATTTGATTTATGAACCAATATATAATATGATAACACTACATATTATCATATTATGTAATTAAGTGAACTTATTTTGCTTCCATTACTTCTTTAAAAAAATTTAATTGGGTCTTATAATTATAATTAAAGGTAATATAAATATCACAATATATTTACATGTAATATATACTCCCTCTTGTCCTAATTATAAGATCCAATTAGCTTTTTTTTAGAATCCTAAAAAAATCATATAATTATGTTATTAATTATATGTTTTTTAACCTTTTTTTTTACCTTCTTAAAAAGTTATTTTTTATTTTTCTCTTATAATTTTTATAACATTTTCAGTCATTTTATATCAAAAGTTACTTTTGAAAATTTGAACCAAATAAATTTTACTTTTGTATAAGTAAATTCTACAATCTTTGTTCCAAATACAAATCTAATTATCCAATCTTACTTTAATTTTTCAAAAGTATCACTTTTACAATCTTTATTCCAAACACACTCATACAACATAGGCTACCATTCTTTACTCTTAGCATTATCTTCCCATCCCATTCCCTTCCACTACTTATTTTAGTCTATAGATTGAAATTTGAACAATTTGGATTTAATGTTTTATAAAAATATTCTTTTTATGCACTTTTCATTACAGTTTTAAATTATCAGAACTAAAATCTAGCAGTTTTGAATTTATTTAATTATTTTTAATAATTTGATATATTATTAATATCAATATAAAGGTTGAGATGGGCCGTGGATGAGATAAAGATATGGGAAGAGAATAATAAGAGAAGAGAACCGTAGCCAATCCCAAGAGATACATCAATTTTATGTGGACATCATAACAGTATGGAGAAAAATGCTACAGTCTAATGTTGATACGGCAATTTCGGTCATGCAAGAAATATAGTCATACTGATCAGCACTTCAAATGTTGCTGATGATATACTATTCTAGGTACATATATGCAGTATAAAAAAATGTTTCCAGTATTTTTGTAATATTTTGATCTAGTCTTGTTCAAACTAAATCATAATAAGCTCTGTAACAAAAGTTTCAACTGGAAAAAAAGTGTAATTAATGGGTTAAGGTGTATATTTGCTCTAAAAGTTTTTATTCAAAAACAATGTTACTCTATAAGTTTTTTGGATTTAAAAGGTTGCCCCGGAAACAATATAATGTTGTCCCATAATGTTAAAAGTGTCAATGGTCAATGTAATTTTTTTTTAACCCATTGACAAACATATAGATTGCTACATTTTGAAATTTGTTTCTTAACCCTTAATTAATCGATTACATTTCGTAACGAGACACACTTATGAATTTGGTTGAAACAAATCAAAATTGTTCATATCCGTCGAATCAGCATTGTTTTGATGTTTTTGGGGGGGTTTTTTAGGAGACATTTTGCATCAACTTATTATACTCTTTCTCATTTTTTAATTTGATATCTATATTTTTCTGCCTTGTTCAATATAATCTTATTCAATCTTTTAAGATAGATTGTTTCTTACTTTAAAAAAAAAAAAATCTTTGAAGTCTACACCGTTAACGCTTAGCACCTCTACGCTAATTAAAACCAAAATAGGTAGTCCCAAGTGAACTTCAGCTTCAGCAAGGGAAGAGTTCTTGAGTGGAATAGGAGGGTTACATTAATTTGCAATCCTAAATAAAAAGAATATACTCTTCCAAGCCTATATATATAAGACACTTTCAACATTTTCACACAGGCTAAGAAAAATCTTAAATATCTCATTAGCTCTACTATAAAATTCAACAATTTTACAACTCTACCCCTATTTAATATAAATAATACCAAATCAAAACAAAGTAAACACAAAATAAATAAAGGGTAAAATTGTATATTCACATTAAAATTTTAATGAGATGTCTTATAAATATGAGAAAAAAATTCTTCTCTCTCTACCCTATTTATAAGATCAAAGGAGTATAAAGATAGAACTAATTAATGAAAATACATCTCAAAACTTAGACTCAATCTCAGGATCAGAAAAACTTAATGAAATTAAATCACGCATGACAAATCAATCTCAGGAGAATGTAAGGCAAATACGGGTGGTGCGTGTGTCGAGGGAAGGGAATAGGTGTGCTGACACGTTGGCTAGTATGTGTTTTAAGCTCAGGGAAGGTTTGCATGTGTGGACAGAGTTTGTAGTGGGGTGCAGCTGGTTTCTATCTATTTTAAAGAAACTTAAATAAATTCAAGTTTCAATGAATGTAAATAAGTTTCATTTAATGTGACGGAAAAAAATAAAACTATAAAACTATATAATATTATCAAACTTAATATATTTTATCTTACTATAAAAATCAATATATTTGACAACATATAAAAAAATTTTAAAATATGTTTTAGAATTTTATAATATAAAAATTTCTTTTGCAAATAGAAGTGTTTAAATAATTCTCATGTCAAAAAGGCGTGTGTTGGTAAAATAAATAAATAAATGGTGAATAAATGGTTGGGGGATGTAGTTCCCAAATAATTAAAAATAATATCAGAAAAGTTATTGTTAACAAGTGGAGAACTTCCCATTGACAAGTTGAAAGATACGAGACTTGTCAATGAATTATTTCTCCTATAAATTAATACTAAATATATAAGAAAGGTTTGTATAATATACATTTAAATTTTAATAAAGATTTATATAATTTCTCTTTTAGGGGAGGTTATGTATTTTAGTTTAAATGTAAATATTTAAGCAACCCATTTTTTAGGCAGCCAGGCCAAGCAAATAAACAGAGCATTAACCTCTTACCGGTTCAACCCGAATTCTTCCTTGCTTATATATATATAGCCATCTTTTCATTCATTTTCATATATCGCAGGGCGAAATCAACAATAGAGAGAAGAGAAGAATAAAGGTCACAAAAGGCTTATCTTCTTGAAGCAATAATAGAGAGAAGAGAAGAATATAGGTCACAAAAGGCTTATCTTCTTGAAGCAATAATAATGGCATCCAAGGGAGACCAAAAGCAAAGTGAAGCAGCAGCGACGCAACAAAACGTCGTCGTCGACAAGAACCTCTTGAAGAGTGATACTCTTTACCAGGTAATAATAATATATCAAGCCCACTTCTTAGGATATAAGAACAATGATTTGATCTCGAGAAAAAATAATTATTATTGAGCTTATATTTTGATGCCACGCTGCAGTATATTCTGGAAACCAGTGTTTATCCGAGAGAACCAGAATCCATGAAGGAACTGAGAGAGATAACAGAAAAGCATCCAGGGTGTGTAGACTTTAAACTAAACTTGTCACAGTTCATATATATATATATGGGTTTGTCTTATATGAACTGGTAACGATTTCGAAGAAAATAATGATATATATATATATATATATATAGGAGGACGATGGCCACAACAGCAGATGAAGTGCAATTTTTGAACATGTTGGTTAAACTGATGAACGCCAAGAACACCATGGAAATTGGTGTCCTTACTGGTTACTCTTTGCTTGCCACTGCACTCGCTCTTCCCCATGATGGCAAGGTATTTATAAACCACCCATCAAGATCTAATTGATTAATTTGTGGAGATTAAAGAAGCTAACAAATTACTTTAAAGTATTTTTAAAATTAATTTACCTAACTCATCTAATGATATATATATATATATATATTATTTTAGAGAGATTGCATAACATGTACTATATATAACTAAGCAATTCATTTAGTTTCTTTAATTCATCTAAATTAGTTAATTGGATCTTATACTAAAGATGATATACTAAATCTATTTTTATTTGGGCGTAAAAATCTGTGGTTATTATTTTTTATGCAGATATTGGCCATGGACATTGACAGGGAGAGCTATGAACTGGGTCGTGCAATAATAGAGAAAGCTGGTGTTGCTCATAAAATTGACTTTAGAGAAGGCCCTGCACTTCCTGTTCTTGATGATCTGCTTAAAGATGTAAGCTTTCTTAATCAAATTTATCTCTCAAGAACAGAAGATCTGATAGAAATTAAATTGCAGGAAAAGAATCATGGGAGTTTCGATTTCATATTTGTGGATGCGGATAAGGACAATTATCTTAACTATCACAAGAGGCTGATTGAGCTGGTGAAGGTTGGGGGTGTGATCGCCTACGACAACACACTATGGGGAGGGTCTGTCGTGGCATCACCTGACGCGTCCATCCATGAGGGCTTCATGATGAATAGAGGCTTCATTTTGGAACACAACAAGGCTCTTGCTGTGGACCCTAGGATTCAAATTTGCATGCTTCCTGTTGGTGATGGAGTCACTCTGTGCCGTCGGATCAAATGACACGCATGTAACTTGATATTTAGAATATTGTTCGCAAAGGTATTTTTTATTTCAACCGACATAAGTAAACTGAAGTTTGAGTAAAACTTCAGTGATGTAATATAATTCTAGTCTGGATAGACTTTTATAAAAAAAAGTTAGTTTGGTTGAAACTAATTTAGATGATATATTAAAAAAAATCAGCTCTAAAAGTTATAAAGTGTAAACAAAAGTTAAAAGTAAAAATAAATTACTTCGGCTTTAACTTACTTTGGGACCATGAGTTTGTTGGTTTAGAAGGCACCCCAATTAATATCTCATGTTGGGTCAAAATTGATTTTAACAATATGAGTATAATCATGAAAAAAAAAATCTTATTATGTGTTTTTTTATTGTAAAAGGCAATTTTAAAAAATTACTTATCCTTAACTTTTTGAGGAATCATTTATCAGTGTTTGCGAAATTGATTAATCTCAATCTATCTTTATGACTTACTACTATGAAACTATGGTTTTAAAGATTGATAAATTGAACTATCTACTTTGATTTGTCCTCAATAGCTATGAGATGTTCATTTTAGGGTGATCCGTTTGTCAATAGATACTTCTATTATATTCGTATTCTCTAAAAGATGAGAACCAACTATGTAACATTTTAATGGAGAGTTCAGATATTGTATGCACGGTTGAGACTTGTAAAAATGAAAAAGACTAATTCCAAACACATAGCAGGACTGAGACGATTAGACAGCGTCATAATGCTCATACAGAAAATTTTCATTTTTTTTAATTTGACAGAATAAACTTCATTTTCTTAAAATAAGATTCTTTCACACAAACACACACATGTAAGGATTATTGAATAATTGTAGTTAGCCATCATTTAATTTGTTGACGCGGTGACACCATTTCATTGGACCGATAGTAATTATAGAGGAGAAGACTCGCAAAAAGTGGAAGACTTTATAATAGGAAGATGATAAGAGGAGCTATATAGCTGAAATGACACGCTTCAATATCTAAAAAAACAAGAAAGTCTATTAAAGCAAAAGTTGATCGATGAAATAGAGCAAAGTACTCGATGTCACTCCATTATTTTAAGTAGCTCGTACACATTTTCCAATCATTTATATCACTAAATATGTATAAATTCACCAAATATCTCTTAAAGAAGGCTATTGAAATGGCATGAATTTCATAAGGCTAACAAACTACTCCTCTATTCTTATTTATAAGATCCTATTTACTTTTTTAAAAAATCTTTAAAAAATCCTAAGAAAGTTAATTACATTACTTAATAATATCATATGTTATGTTTTATTATAGGGTTAAGGTGCTTAAATAGCTATCAACCTTTCTCAAAAGTGCAAAAATAACCCTAAACTATTTTTTGGAGTAAAAGTAACCATGAACTTCCGAAAA
>JBAGKO010222048.1:0-12463 GCA_037177275.1 Acacia concinna
TTTTCGCAAGCAGAGTAATGGATTTCGCCAGTCTGTGTTGGTCCGTGTTAATCACTCTCTCCCCCCAAAATTCGCTGATGTGAACAATAGTATATTTTCACCATTTGAGTAATAGTTTTCGCAAGAAAAGTAATAGTTTTTGCTACTTCATGTTGATCACTTTCTCTCTCCCCTCCTTTGACGGCATTGTCTATCTGACATTGATATTGTTCATTTGACAGAGGGGAGAGAGGAATCTACCTATGACGTGTCGGATTTTCACCATTTGAGTAATGGTTTTCACAAGAAGAGTAATGGTTTTCGTTACTTCATGCTGGTCACTGTTCATGTCAGAAAAATTTTAAAACTCCAATTTAGTCTATGGTATTTTAGTATCTTTTTGAAATGTTAACATCCCTTTTGGTGTTTTGAAATTTGGGGAGATATTTTTCTGAAATTCTCCCATATATTTTTCTAAAAGGGAAAGTTCGTTCGAGAGACGGAAAGAGCATTAAAAATGATAAAGGATATAGAGGTCATTTCAATATTTATAATGTCAGAGAAGTGTGAGCGCATCATCTCTCCTTTTTTTAATAAAATAGAAATGACAAATTATCGATGTGTGAGTTTTAAAAAAGAGAGAAGAACGTATGAAAATATTTGGCTAACTTGCGACTTGCCACACAGTAATATTACAATTTTCTTAGAAGATTATTATCATTCAGGTCCCTACAAAAAAAAACAAAACAAAAATCATGTCAAGTCTCAAAATAGCAGCACTTTCCCTTATAAGTGGGGGACTTATCTGATGCTTTTTATAGTTGGAACCTTAATGATATTTTGCCTTTTTAGTTTTCCCACTTTCCATAGTTGAAACCTTAATGGTATGGTTTTCTCCGCGTTCACCTTAGAAAACTAAAAACTACTAATTTTGTATCGCGACATCAATTCAATTGGCTTCACATTTCTTACTTTTAAAATACTAGTACTTTCCTTTTGTTTTTCTTATAAAGCATCAAGTAATAAATGTTTTTGGTCCTTTTTATAAGAGAATTGTAAATTTCCAATGAGCATCTAATTGATCTTTCCATGTTTGCCCATACTCTATACTTCATCTTATTATAAGGCATCAACAACTATTTCTTGTGGATCAAGGGATAGCAATTAAATCATTAAATTGTTCCAAAATTAACAAATTTTTTCACGTTTACTCCTACTTTAACAATTTAGACTTAAATGAGTTATTTAAAAGTGAGAGCATAATGAGAAAATAGTAATAAACGATTTAATTAGAAGCAATTGGTGCCTTATAACAAGAATAAAAAATTGTTGGCAATTGGTGCCTTATAATAAAGACAAGAGTAAGTATTTAATAAGGGTAGTGGGAGATATCAGAGTAATAATTAATATGTTATTTGAGTTATTGGTAATGGTAATATTGGAAGTCACCTTATAACATCCCACTTTTCGGGACTCTTACCTTCCTTCACAGTGGCCCTTGAAACCACTGACGCGTCCATATAGTAGAAAATAGAGGGGAAATTTTTTCACAAAATACTCAAATGTGGAACATCATATCATTAATACATAAAGGCATACAGATCAGAATCCAAAATACATGTATCAATTGTACTGTATATATACATGTCAGAAATCAAGAAGTAAAACTATCTAAACTCTTTCCATTCCTTTGCCTCCTATAGAGCTTTCACCTGCATTATGGATAGGTTTCTTGGGAAACCTCAGTAGCATAATTATAACCAGAAACCATGTAATGCAATGCATGTCATGCTATAAGTAATGATTATACTTTACCTCTAGTGCCTTCTCTCTCGACACATACTGTGTACCCAAAGCCTATACGTGACTCGACCCAAACTCAAACTCAAACAACCAAGGCATAAACAGGGAGTCATACTTTTCATGCATACAGGCTTAATACAACTAGAACACAGCATACAAAGATACAAGAAATAGCAAACAATATAGAGCAATATAGGTTAAGGGTAGATATTCTTGCTATCCTATACTCCTCGCAAGGTGTATGGGCTTTGTTTCGTTGTGTCTGGCACTACTAGATTACTGGTATGCCTCTCTTTACACCTATACAGACTACAATAATTCATGTTACTGTATGCCCCTTATTGGTATACTACCGTCCTCCCTTTCCTGTACCACATCCATCCCCTACTCGCACCCCTCTGCTGACTACCCTGTGTAGCCCGGGTCCCCTGCTGCTGGCCCATCCCCACTGCCTAGGCCGAGATAGTTGGACATTATCTCCCCTTAAATGTGCCCACTAGACCTCCTAACAATTAGGCAGTACCTCCCCTAAGAATTCCTACTTCAATATGGGATTGTCAACACCTCCCTCTAGGAAATGCTATCTTATTCTGGGACCATTGGACAGCACCTCCCCATAGGAAATGCTATCTTAGTTTGAGACAATCAGACAACACCTTCCCCTAGGAAAATCTATCTTGATCCGGAACAATTGGGGATCACTTCCCCTTAGGAAGGCTTGTTTTGGCTTAGATAGTTAGACAGAACCCCCTTAGGCTCACTATCTAGGCTTGCCCAATTGGATATAACCTCCTCTTAACTATTCTAATAATTGCTGGAAATTAAAGGAATTCAAAAGAGGGAGAGATACTGAACTTACTTGGACTAAAGATCAGGCCGAGACCGCTGGAAATTTCTCCAGAACTTCCTTCTTAAGAGCTCTAACTTTGGAGAGAGAAATTTTAGAGAGAAGATAAAGCATTTGGTGTGAGAAGAAGAGGAAATGGTAAGGGGTATTTATAGGGAAGGATGAGAGGTCATTTTGTAAATATTTTTGGTTCTTTATGTGTAATTTTTCTGATCTCCAATACGTGTCACTCCTCTTCCCTTGACAAGTGTCCTTTCTTGGATTTGTGGGGACACCTCATGGGGTAGGTGGCAGCCTCTTTAGCTGCCAAAAAAAGAGCTCACAGATCCCTTTTATATTAATATTTTCATCTAGTCGGCCATAAACTTAGAAAATTCTAGCGAATTCTGTAGATGTCTAAAAATTTCAAAAAATTCACAAAAATTCTCTAAGAATTTCAGGACATTTGGACATTTGTAACTCCCAAAAATAATTTTTTACCGAAACGTTTTGACCTTTTTGACACTTGTCCCCTTCCACACAATTCCATACCTTTCCACAAGTTTTCAGCTGCCTTCTTGGTTAAGACAAGTGCAGTCACATTTTTGTGGGCCCTAGGGGGTCTATCAATATGAAATTATACCGATAATTCCATCTAATAGGCCCGAAAGATTGAGAAATTTTAGAAAATTCTTTAGTCGTCCAAAAATTCTGAAAAATTCAAAGAAAATCCATAAAAATATCAGGAGGCTCCTGTTACAATTTAGTAATTTTTGGATGTCTAGAACTTTCAAAATAAATTTTTCAAAAAGTCCATTTTTCGATAATTAGCCGATTTCAGCAATTTCAACTGATATTTTTGGATTTTTTCTTAGACTCTAACCAACTTTATAATTCTTAAAAAATAACATACTAATTTTTTCAAGCCCCTTTCTAGAACATTGAGGTCCCAAAATATCTGTCATAGCCAAGGATCCGGTCCAACCAGATTATTCACAGATCTCGTAAATTTTTCTCGGACCTCCAGAAATTATTTTGATTGCTCTAAATTGTTTTGGACGCCATATACTATATGCGAGACCATTATGGGACCTTTCAGGGACCTCGGACATGTTCGCATTTTGACTCGAATCTTTGCGGAATTTTTCCTCTTTCCACATAGGTTATTCCCCGAGTTTTACATCAATTGTTGTGAGATATTTCAGTCCTATACAAACTAAGGCCCTTGTCTCATCCGAAATACCTCATTTAAGCCCCAAAAAATATCAGGGTATGACCTTTGGTCTGGTCGAAAAACACTATTTTGCCCAAAATATCCCTTTTCAGCCTATAAAAATTTCGGGATGTTACACACTTGAATTTTAGAACAATCTTAATAATTTTAACTGTTTTTATTGATTTGTGAGAATTGGTAGTTCGTACCTTATAATAAAAATCAGATGATAGTACTTCTAGCTAAGAATCAAACCAATCGTCGCGGTTAAGGTTATAAATTCAAGAAACACTCTTCTAAAAATTTCTTTGACCAAGAGACTCAAAAGAGTGGTTAATTTTGACATGTTTGATTTATACACAAATATTAATTTTTTTATGAATTTTTTTTATTTAAATACTAAACTGTTAAGGTTATATAAAAATATTATTATATATTTTAATTAGAGTAAAATAAGCTGATCTCCCTTGCATTTTACTTTAATTACATAACTTCCCATCTATTTTGAAAAGATACACATAAGTTTAAACCATTAACTCCGTCAAATATTTTTATTTTTAATTAAATTTATATTAAAATACATTTTATATATTAATTTACCATGTGTCATTACTAATTCCATAATTTTGGCTAAATTTTTTTTATGTAATTTAAGATTTTTTTATTTGTCTTCATTTATTTTTTAATTTTAGTTAATGTAAGAGTTCTATTTTTCTTCTTAATTTATCTTTTTAATTTAGTTAGTTAGAGACAATTGGTGTCTTGTAATAAAAATAAAAGATTACTAGTAATTTGTGTCTTATAATAAGGAGTAGATGGAGTATTTAATAAAGGCAATGGGATAGAGTAATAATTAATATGTTATTTGAGTTTAGTGTAGTTGGTAAGATAATACTAGAAATTATCTAAATTTTAGAATAGCCTTAATACTTTTAATAGTTTTTATTAATTTATGAGAATTGATAGTTAATATCTATAATAAAGATGCAAGAGAGTAGTACTTCTGGCTGAGAATCACCAAACCAATCTTCTTGCATCTAGGTTGCGTATCTTTTGTATTCAGCCTCCTGCCAATGAGAACGAGAACCAAAACCTCCTCTTAGGCTTAAAAAGCCTTAAAATATTATGACTACAACTTTAAGAAGAAAGCTCATCCTAAAAAAAATAGTAAAAATCTCAGAAAAATACCAACAAAATGGAAAAAAGATAATTTAGTGTGGTGAAATATAAAAATCCTAAATCAGTTCTCAGTAGAAATCTGAAATTTCGAAATGTTAAAATTTTTGTGAAATTACCTAACTACCCCTAGATTTTAACAACTTCAGTATCTATTTTAACAATTTGAGAATACGTTATCTAAATGCCTCTAGAGTTGTTAATATATATTCTCAAGTTTTAATATAAATACTCATGTTGTTAAAAAATTCAGGGGTAATTAGATAATTTCACAAAATTTTTAAGATTCCAAAAATTTTAGATTCCTACAAAAGACTAATTTGAGATTTTCATATTTTAATAAATTGAATTGTCTTTTTTATATTTTCTTGATATTTTTTTGAAATTTTCCCAAAAGTTAATATATTAGAAGAGAGTTTCTTGAATATAATTTATAAATTATAAATCTCACTCCTTTTATAAAAACTCCTCATGTGAGACTCAAAGTATTATTTTAAAATAATACTATCGCATCACCTTCTCTAATCACGTAATATGTTTATATAATATGATAAAACTAATAAAATAAATTAGTGATACAAATAATATAACAGATTGCATGTTGTGAAATATGCTACTGCTTCAAAATTCATTGTTTGTGCAACAGAGCGAGGTCTGTTTGGGAAACTCCCAAACTTAGGTTTCAAACTTATGTTTGCGTAAACCGAGACAAAACTCCTCTCACATACTTACTTCAGAATACGTAAAAGCTATTCTCAAAAGCTAATCTAAACATACCCGACTCTGTAAAAAATTGGGACGTAGCATTAAAAACCAATAAACAACAAAAAGGTCCACTAAAAAACACATCTCTGTCATCACATTATATGATTATTTAGTACAAATTTTCTCCTTCCTCAATTTGAAGGAACATCCTTTAGGCCTTGTTTGGTTGAGGGTTTTTGTAGGGTAGGTTAGGAGAGGGGAGGGTTGAAAAAGGAAAAAGTGTGTTTGGTTGGAAGTAGGGGAGGTTAGGTTGGATTAAAAATTTTGTCATTTTCTGTCACCCTCCCCTCTTTTTGCTAACCTTCAAATTTGGAGGTTTTGTTAGGGGTGAGAAACATTGCCTCCTATTTTGACCAAAATGCCTATGCCTCTTTTTCAATATTCCAAACTTACCCCTCCTGCCTTTTTTCCCTTCTTCGTCCCCGGGCACACTTAACCTCAATAAGCAACAATGTCATCCTCCCTCCCTCTCCATTGATGAAGGTAATGATGACTACTCTTAATGGCTTTCTTCTTCCAATCTCATGCATGTCTTTCGAACCAATCAACACCCCTTTTTGTATTTCGCTTGTCGGATCTGAAGAAGGGAAACATAATGTAGTTTTGTTGCTCTTAAATTTGTGTCGACTCAGAGAAGAGAAGAAGAAGATACAGACAGCAAATGGATTCCTTCTATACTTAATTTGATCACTGCTCCTCTCCTTGCTTAGATTCACGATCCCCCTTCAACAAAGAAGAAGAAGATGAACAATGAATAGCAAATAGCTGCTGATGTGATCTCTGCGTAAAAAGGGAAAGGAACGAAAAAAATAAAAAATAAAACATATTATTATTATTTTATTTTATTTTCCCACATAAATCTACCTAATTTATAGGTTAGATTTATATCTAATTAAAATTTCTAATGAATCCCTTTATTTTAGGATTCATGATTACTTAAATATATCAATATATATATATCAAATCTACTAAAATAAAAAGTTACCAAAAGCATGTTAAAATATTTTGATATATTAGTTTTAATAAAAAAATGTAAAAAAATAAGAAACATAAATATATTAGAGAAAAGGGTATATTTGTCCACTTAAAATTAACTCCCCTAACCTACCCTCCTGAATCAAACAAGAAACCAAACCTAACATTCCCTCTTCCTAAACCAAACAAGTTTATAACCTCCTCTAACCTAACTTTAATAAACCTCATATAACCTAACCTCAGTTGAACCAAACACACCCTTACACTTTATAGGACTACTGTTGTAAAGTCCTTTTTCTTTAAGCAATAATTAATCTACTAAATAATCAGATTATCATTCATACATTAACATAATCATATAAATGTAATGATTATCAAATAAATTAATCATGATGGAAAATTTCAAAACTAAATTTTCAAAAAGTAACTATCATGATTAAAAGAGCAAATCCCCTTGATACCATTTTAAGTACACAATCAATATCTAATTTTAAAAATAAACATGTGTATGCAGATGAGCCATAATGTGATAATATATAATAATTTAGCATAAATTAAGAGGATGAAAGTACTACTTTTAGTAGGAGCAGCTTAGACTTCCTTCCCTGACATCCTTCTCCTAGAACGTTTTCGTAAAAAAATGTTGAAGTAACAGAATGGGACCACTGTCTCAGTAACCAGTTGTCCACCTACTACACACACCAACACATGCTTGTGAGGTGCCAAGTGGGACAGTTACATAACAAATAGTACACAAATTAAATATAGTTAAAATTATTAATAAAAATGATATATCACACAAATAATCATGGTACCCATAAATCCAACCGAACCGCCTTATTTTCGTCGATTGAACCACGGGCTGAGTTATCCCCTATCACTAGTTGCTCAACAAGCCTATTGATTATATGTCGTGGACTAAAGAGCTCTGAATGGTGGCCTAACCACGTGGTAAAATAATATACTTCAATCACATCCCAACCTTTTTCCCAATTTCTAAATCATACAATAAAAGTTTGCAACATAGTTATGTACCACACTCATATAAATCAAGATAATCTTCCCAAACCAAAATCCCATAATTGATATTTCAAAATATAAAAAATTTATCATGTAACTCATAATCATTCCAAAATAGATTCCCAAATCTAAAATCATGATGCTCGTCAATTTCAAACAACATATACATCTATTTGAAAACAAAGTCCTACATGATGGTTTCATAAAAATGTATAACCATAAACCGTGACATGAAAGTAATCATAGTAGTTTAATATAGTAGTGTAGTTTAAAAAGAACTTACAAACATATATTTGCATGTATAATAAGTAGAAAGTCAATTAATTTTCACCAAGTTTACCAAAACGAGTCCAAATAATGCTATCTCATGCTTAAAACTTGGTTTTTTTTTATTGACTATAGGTGTCAAAATATTGATCTAACCGTTGCATTTAACACCTTGGATGTCACGATCCTACTATCCAAATTTCAGCTTGATCCAATGGTAAACAAATATGCAAACATGAACCTTCCTCTTATGGTTATGGTCTCAACATTCCAGAAAATTATGTTTGGTCCATGCTATTAAACTCATAGATCCAATAATCAATAGATGATCCAACGTTGAAAACGTCGACTTGGATGTCTCGCATACACTAACCAAATTTCACTCAAATCTAATGGTGAACGAACATACAACCCTCGTTTTACAGAAACTGCCTTAGGTTGATACAAAAATTGTTTAACCAACCTCAATTCTAATTTATCACCTATATATAGGCTCCTAAATCTCTCTCTTATTATATGTGTGTATTTATTTGTTATTCTTATAATATAAGTAACTTTATTATTTCTACACCTTAAATCTAGCATCATGATCTTATAAATCTTTGAATTATTTTCTACAATATCTCATAGTTTGAATATATGAAATCTACTAGACATAAGATATCTTTTCAAATATTTAAATCAATTTTATGTATCTTTATTTTTTTTTCAGTCTCAAAAATATTATTTTCCCCTTTTCTAAAAAAGTTTGATTTCAATTATTTTCTTTAAAAATATAACTTACCTAAAGCAATTTTTATTTTATTATAAGCTTATTGTTAACACTAAATATATAAAATTAAATTCTCTAGACACACTAAACTCCTATTAAATTTTTATATTAATTATTTAATTAATTTATTAAAAAATTGGAATGTCACGAAGTCACGCACATCCATCAGCTTCACAACAAACTCTTCAGCTGCATGGTGCTTGGGATTGAAAATGGCCTTTGACATTCCACAGTAGCTTGAAAAAATATTTACTCCACCAATCTTTTCCATTCGAACGTAATGCAGAGCAACGATAATGTCTTTCATATCACCCAACACAGCATGGTGATTGGAAGCCCAGAAAGCAGGAGAACCCCGAAACCGACATTAAAGAGATTACCACTAACAAAAAATTTTAAAATGTCATTGAAAATGTAAATGTGTACATATAAAACTAAATCAACGGTGATAAATTTCAGACAAATACCGCTCATCCATGATTTCAAAGTTAAACTCCTCAGTTAGCACACCATCAACCCACACATCTATTGTACCGTACATAGCCGAGACCGAACCAATAACATCTAAGTACCAGAACAGAAATCATTAGTGTTTAAACTTCAAACAAATAAGCAAACAGATGAACATGTTAAAATATATGAGCAAAGCAGCTCATTAATTAGAGTAGTTTATACGTATATCGTTGCAGTAAGGGCTATTAAAGGCTAAAACATAATAGGTGCAGTTCTAATACAGTTAAACATTGGATCAAACTAGCTGAATGGCTTGATGTCAATGATGAAATCCGGGTTTATTACATTCAAACCACAATGAACACTAAATCCCTTGAAAATATAAGTGTGGCCATGTATAAATATTCCACAAACATAACGAATAACACCATGATGACGAGCAATTGAAAGGAGAAAGTTACCGTAAACAGGAAAAATAAAAGTTAAACAACTTGGGATGAAAAAAAGTGTACGAATAACATATGCTAAAAAAATGACAAAGAATAACCTCTGTATCTGCCAAAACAACATTAAACGTTGAACAATTTTGACTGTGTAATGGAGGAATATCCCAAAAAATCTCCAACACCCACTACTACAGGATATAGTTATGGCGTCCCCATACAATGTCCATTTTATTAATTAGAGACGTCAACTAGAAAAGCAGTGGCATTCTCGTAATTATGTTTGTTTTTAAAAGTTTGCGGGAGAGTTTCTACATCTAAAATTAAATTTTAGTGACGTAGATCAGTAAATTTGGGAAGATCTGCGTCACCAATATATTATTGATGACGCATATAGCATAAAATCTGCGTCACCAAATGCAAAAGATCTACGTCACCAATATATTATTGGTGACGCGGATAACATAAAATCTGCGTCACCAATCACAATTGGTGACGCAGATAAGCCATGCAATGCAGAATATTTGCATCACCAATCACAGATTGGTGACGCAGATAACGTTATTTGCGTCACCAATCTGTTATTGGTGACGTAGATTTTGCCACAAAATACGCTGTAGCTCGAGCTCGTGTTATTCACTTTCCCAATTCCACTCTCGTGTTCCTTTCCCCAAATTGTCTTCGCGTCTGCAAGTGACCTTCGAGAGGCAGCAACTCCCTAAATTCTAGTCTTTGCGTCTGCAACTGAGCTTGTGTTACTTTCCCAATTGCACTCTCTTGTGTTCCTTTCCCCAAATTCCAGTCTTCACGTTGCATCTGAGCTTCGAGAGGCTTCGTGGCTGCAATCTGAGCTCACAGCAGCAACTATAAGCTAAGGTTCATTTTCGGCTCTTGATCTAGATAAATGATGAATAAACATGATTTGCTAAAGTAACATCCCCACTCTCATTTTTTAATTTTTACTCTTTGCCAAGCAATGGGAGTCAAATCCGTAGGGAAACTGCATGCGAAATTATTGGTCTCCTTTATAGGAAATTCAAAATAACGACTATAATGTGAGTTGATGTATATTCTAGTTTGGATAAACCAGAAGAATAGTCTCTCTGTTTGTTTGTGTGTGTACATGACAATTGACAAGCTTTCATCAACTTGCGCGTTTAATATTTCTCTCTGGACCATTAAACCAGTGGAAGATTCTACCTTGACACCGCCGAAATTAACATATATAAATATATAAGCAAGTTAATTAAAGGGAGTGCTTACATTCTATTTGGAAATCATTTCTATTTTGGATTATCTTTCCCAAATCATTATCCCCCCTAATTGTACTTTTTAAATATATAATACTCTGTATCTAATATCTGCACAACATTCATAAAAAAATATGAGAAGAACAAATGTTTGCCTCTTACATATTTATAAGAACAACCCAGAACACAATATATTTTTTCATCACCCCTATAGAGAAGAATAAATGTTTGCCTCTTACATATTTATAAGAAAAAATCACAACCTTTAAATTGACATCGTAGGTAAATAGTGGATCAAGTTATTCTTTAATAGAATCTCGAATATCAACCTTTAAATTTTGATCTAATAATATAGAGACAGGCTATATTATATGAATGAAGCTTGAAGAATAATTAAGCCACATGTTTTTGTGGTTTCATGATAATTTATAAGCCGGTTGTTATATTTCCAAGATTATCATATATGCCCTCCATTCTTCTTAGAATGTAAGCTTCAAACGAGTAATGCTTTAAAAAGGGGCCATAGCAGCAGAAGTTGAGTAAGAAAAGCCGACAGATTATGGTTCAAAGTTCAAACATTAAGAATAAAAGACAACGTTGTTGTTGTGTGTGTGTAGTACTCACTTGCAAATTAAAGTGAAGTTTTGAAAAGCCGACAGATAATGAAAAACGTTTGAACTTTGAAGAGTAGTAAAGTATATAAATTAACATATATAAATATACAAGCAATTTTTCTATAATTAGTTGAGTTTGTAATGATCATTCAAAAATTCTTGAAAACCAGAATTTATTCAAAAATTGTCTACTACTATGATGTTACTATGATTAATTCCATGGTCTTCACCCATTTTAATGGTAGGTTTTTCATTGACTTTTAATGGAACCCTGTATCTACTTGACAAACATTTGCATCATATAATAATGGTAGGTTTTTCATTGCCTTTTATTTGAATAGGATTGAATTGGGCTGTTGTTACATTTTTTGGATGTCTTAATTATAAGGGAAAATGTTGCCAATTTTTTTTAAATATGGGTAAAAGGCAGTTTTTTTATTACCCACTGTTGTTTTAAAGTTGAGTGTTTATGAATGTGTCTTAGGAGTTAGCATCATGACTCATAATGGTGCCTAGCAGTGGGTGTTTGCCATTAGTGTTCGTGTAGGTGTGGTAAACGAGTACTTTTTCACCCAGTTCAAACCTCCAAGCTCCCTCCCCATCAATCTATAGCTGCCATCCATCATCACTCCATAGGTGCATGATTCTCTTTGTTTTTTTTTCATCTTGCAATTTAGATTTTGAAGATTATTAGTCAATGTAGTTTATATGGGTGTTTGCTTATTGGTAATAAATTGAACAAAATGTATGTACTGAAGATTTAAAAATAATATTTATGTTAAGAGAAAAATTTAAAAGTTAGTGATTTTGTTTAAGATTGAACTGCATTTAGTTGGAATGTAGTTAAAGTATTATGTTGAAAATCATAGGAAGAATGTACGTAGTTGAAGTATTAAATTGAAAGACA
>JBAGKO010222098.1:0-12458 GCA_037177275.1 Acacia concinna
AGAGTCAAACATCTCATACATACACGCTAGCTCAACCAAAACATGGAATACAAGCAATCAACAAACAATAGATAAATAAAGCAAAACAAGTTAAGGGTAGAGATTCGAGCTACCAGTATTGATAAATCACTATTTTGTATGAATTATTAGGCTAAACTAGTGCTTTAAATGTGAAAAATGGGAATTATAAATGCATTCTTATGGATTAATTGGATTAAATAAGTGCATGAGGGTATCTTAGTCATTTTAGCATAATTAAAGGTTAAAATTGTTATTAAAATGCAATTATATGCTTTATCGTGATTTGGTATAATTTTGGTGTAGGTTTGGAAGAGAAATTGGGAGAAATTGGGGTTTAAAGATGAAAAGTACTAAATTGCGAAGCTCAAAAGTATCCAAGGGGAAGTCTGTAAAGAGAAAAGGCACTTGAATGAAAAGAAAATAATGCGGAAGCAAAAATAGGAAGAAAAGTGGAGGTGGGAAAAATATATTTAAAAGTCTTCAGAATAGAGAGTCAAAGGTGGACCAATTCTAAGCCGTTGATCAAGATTACCTAAGTGATCTTCACCGTCAGATGAAACGTACAGTTTCACTTAAACTCGGGTGTGATCTCTACACATATATTGACTCCATCGTGGCCATTGATCCAAAAGCCTGAGATTAAAATAAAGCCTCATCCTCACCCTCCATCTTCATCTGAGATTAAACCTGAGCTGTCTAATGTTCAACTGCTAATTGGAGCCAGATATGGGTCATCTTCTTGACCTATTTTGTGACCCATGAATGCCCCGATGACCCGCAATACATAAGTGCATTTTCCAAACATTTGAGCTCATTCTTCTTCCATTTCTCCACCCAGACATGATCGACGAAGGGAGAGGGAGCTTTTGGGAGTACTTTTGTGGCTTGTGTTCATCGCAGATGAGAGATTAACTACAGATTCTGGTGAAATCTATGGCGACCTTTGTTTTTGCAACTGTAATAATTTTCACAATGATCTGTAGCTAGTTCTTGTACTTTCCATGTAATGACCTTAGGAGCTCTGTGATGTTTTAGAACTGTGAGATTTCGTTTTCATCTTCTGTTATGTTTTTCTCTATTAATTTTAGTGAGATCTCATTAGAATTTGTTTCCAATCTTGTATAGCATGTTTTTTCTGTTGTCCAAGATTTCTAGCATGCATTTTGGGTAATTTATGAATGGATGCACTTAGATTTAAGTGTCTGAATGCAGGGATGAACAATTCATGGCTATAATTGATCAATTGAGTCTTCTTATTAGTTTGGACAATGAAATTGCATGTTAAACTTGCTTTCTGGTCCATTTTCACTACTGAATCTGATGGTAATCTCTGCTGCAATGATAATCTAAGCAAAGCTACATGGAAAAATGCATTATAATTAGGTTGAATTGGAATTGAATTTGTGTAGTGCTCTTCTAAGCAAGTTATGATCTGTCTGGCTTTGATTTTGCAGTAGCTAATTTGATGATATAGCATGTTACATTCTATCTTAAATTGTTAATTAATTGGCGTAGCTTACTTGACCTAAAAAGAAAGGGAAAATCCATATAAGAGAGTGAAAGATAGTGTCTAGAGAGAGAATGACCTAGGTTAGTTTTTAATCTAGTTTTTAATTATATTTTAGCTTAATAAAATAGCTTAATTAATTTGGCACCGTTGCCCTTAGGGCTTGGCACTCTTTTGTAGGAGTTTTCTAGTTTTTATAGGTTCTTTTTGTAGGCTTATTATTTAGCTAGTTAGGAATTAATTAGTATGTCATTTTTACTTAATTTTAGTTGCTGCCACTTAGTGAATTTTGCTTGCTTTTTGGTCCATTTTCCTAGTTAAGTGGTGCTAGCATTTGACATTTGGTAGAGTAGCTTTTTGTTCAATTAATTTCCTTGGTTTTTATGCCTTGTAGGATTTTGTAGTGTGATTTTTAGTTGCATTTAGCTTGCTACCTGTGGTCACTCTTGGTGTTGCACTTTGCCATATTTCCATTATTATCACTTGTGTGCTTTAATTGTCTTTGGCTTAGTGTCATCCAATTCTTGTGGTTATAGCTTGCTAGTCAATTGACCATAATTGTGATTTCATTTGGAGCTAGTATAAGTCTCTTTGGAGCCCTAGCCACATTGTTCCCATTATTTTTTACACATTGTGGTACTATTTGCCTACACTCTGCTTGCTGCCATAGTTGAATTGTGCATGCTATTGGGTCCAATTTCACTTGATTTTTCACATTCTAACCCTCTGATTGTGCCTTGAGCTATTGTAAGTTTCCTTTGGAGCCTTAGCCTATTATTTGGCCCATTTTGTGCTTCTTTGTGTGTGTATCTTTGTTGTGTGGGTCCTCTATTGTTTCATTACCTATTGAAGCTTATTTGGACTAATTTGGAGGGCTTTTTTCCACTGTTTTGATGTGTGCTCTCTCTCTTGCAAGGGACTGCAACACTTTGGTGTGGGGGAGCTACATTTAAGCTTGGAGTTTACATTGGAATTGTTTGGGTATAATCTCCTACCCCTTTCTTTAGGTGTTGTATGTGCTAATTGTTAGTGGACTAGGTGATTACTAGTTGTGACTAGTAGGATTGTTGCATGTATAGGGTTTTATGCGATTGTGATTTCTTGATTCCCTTGTGTGGGATGATTTATATGTTGTGTGCTAGTCGTTGTCTTTGTGTGTAATTTCCAACTTGTTATCATTGTTTTGACATTGCATGCTGTGCATACTCTTTCTCTAATTTCATGAGTGTCTTGCTTTGTCCCATTTTCACCATATGGGATTCATCATATATGTCTCATCCACTTGGGAAACCCGAGCCCCAGTGTATCCATTGTAAATCGTATTGGCATGATTCCTTAGCTTGTCCACTCATCCACATACACCTAGTAGGGGTCGCAATGACCTTATGTCTTGCTTCAAGAAACCTTTGATTGCTTGGAAAGGCAAAAGAATTCTTTAATACACCAAGCACAAATGTATGTCACTTCTAGCAACTTGAAGAGGAAATTGATTCTTTTACTCATGGCATGACAAATGTGTACAATAGTTTCCAAGAGTTTGTCGCACATAAAATGTCAATCATGAATCCAATACAAAATGTGGGAACAACTAGTCCAAGTATGCCTATCCCTAGGATTTTACATGAGTCGCCTAGCATGTCTAGTGATTGTTTAGGTTCTTCTATGAGTGTTACACCTAGTGTTGCACCTTGTATGCCTAGTGAGGTGGTAGGTGAGTCCAAAGATCCTTGTTCTTGCACAATGGTCAATTGTGTGTGATTTGTCATCATGATGACATGGCTAAGTTAGCTAAATGGGAAGAGTGATTGTTTGGAAAACAGAATTTGTCTTATTGTGACAGTAGTAACTCTTCGTGTATTCCACACGTTTACCTAAATGTGAGACCGCATGCAGAATCTTGTATTAAAGTTGAACCTAATGCTAGGAGTGAGTCTCATAGTATGTGCAATAAATTGGAACCTTTAGTTGTTGAGGTGGAGCATGCTATATCTCCTTCTTGTGATCTTGATACCAGTGAAGAGGAGGTGGATGAAGAAATTATAGTTGAATCTCCTTGTCAACTAGAACTTGATGTAGTTAACCCTTCTCAATCTAGTTTACTTGTGTTGAATAAATGTGTGTCAAGCTTAGATGCTATTCCAAAGGTTGATGATTCCCTCTTGGAGTCTATCTCTCCTTCACCTTTGCATGCTAATGATAGCCCTTTGCTTACTGGTCATGCACATTTATTCTGTGATGCTTGCACCATTGAGCTTAAATGTCTAGCTTGTATTGACTTTAACAATCTCATGAATGATTCCTCACCTCTTGTTGATGCTAATTCTTGTTCTTTGGTGGTGGGTGATGCTTTTGTGATTGATGTGGAGTACTTGGCTTCTCTTTTGCATGATGACTTGCTTCCTACTTGCTCTGAATTATCTCCACGTGATTCGCCATGCATTGTAGAGCCATTATCATGTGATTTGCCTCCTGATTTAGGCAATAATGACCATGAAATTGATTGTGTTCAATATTCTTTTGAACTTGAGGATCCATCTATTGAAATTGCTTGTAATATGCCTCTGGTTTTAGAAAATAAGTATGATGTAGGTGTCACTATTTCTATTGAGTATCCCATGTTGTCTGCCATTGTGTCACATGCATCCCATGTTGGCAAGCTGCTTTTGCCTTGTGATTTGATGCATTACTTGGGGATTTTTATGTATGATGACTTTGTTCCATGTTGTCTTGAGTCCATTATACTGAATATTGCATCATCTTATCCTTATTTGACTCCTGACACACTTTTGCTTGCTAAAGCACACACTGGGATTCATGAAGTCCTTTCTTGTGATTTTCCTTTAGATTTATTGTCATATTCTTCCATGACTTGTGTGGGGTGAATTTTGTCTTGCTTTAACATCTTGTTGCAGCAAGAGGGAGGATTCAGGCTTCATGTTGCCCATGAGATACCATTTATCTTAAAGCCTTTACCTTTTGATCCTGAGCCACCACCTACTTTTCATGGTTTCATTGTCGAGTTTGGCTTGGATCACTGCATGTTCATCATCTAAGATGAAAATCTCTATTATAAGGCTCTCAAGCGATTCCATTCTTAGGTTGTCTCTTTCCTTCACTTGACTTATTTATTTTCATTGTTTGATCTTATATTGAGTTGATTGCATAAAACAAGTGTGGTGGAGGGACATTCTAGTATAAAGTAGGAATAAATAGAGGCTCATCCTAGGCTCATTACATGCACACTTTCTCTCTTGATCTTACTTAGTCCTTCATCATTCATTATGTAGCCTTTGCATGATTTGCATCTACCTACCTATGTACGTTCATGTTGCATGCCTTGCTATTATGTATTGCTTATCTAGGTTGCAATGAGGGCATTGCAGAATTTAGGTGTGGGGGAGGATGTGTTTATTAGAGATTTATGCATGCATAGAGGTCATTATGCTTGTATCATGATCACCACCTTGTGCTTAGCATTCTAGGGGCTATTTTGAAAAAAAAAAAGATTGTGCTTGATTATTGAGAACATGATTGCTGCAAATTCTTAGATAAAAGTTATTGTTGAGAGGTGTTATCTTATTGAATTTATCGTGAGAGATGAGTCTAGTAAGCTTAGGAAGCCGGCTTTGCCAAGTGTAGCTTAAGAATTGCTCATATTACCATTAGTATAACTTTAGGAAGACCCTATTGTGAGGATTGAGCTTTCAACATGATTTCAAAAATTTGTGAGACTCTCATGCATTTGCATCTCTTTAGAACCTAGTTATCTCTTACTTGAGGCCTATATACACTTGAATTTGCATGTAAAGAATAGAGGCATTCATGTTCATCCCAATATCCCATACACAAGCTATTACATTACATTATTCCATTTGCAACCCCTTTGAGCCATTCATTTTTCATTTCTACCAAACAAGTTGGAATGACATTCTTAAATGTGGACAATGTCATTGGGAAGTTTAGATGTGTTGTATGTATTTTCTTGTATACACTACTTGGCAGCATGAAAAAGAAAGAAGTAAGGAAAAAAAAGAAAAAAATTAGCCTAGCTACTTCACACAATGTGAGAGTAGGCAAAAGAATAAAGGCAAGAAAAAATGGAAATGAAAATATATATATATATATATATATAAAGGAAAAGAAAAAGAAAAAGAAAGAATAAAATGAGCCAAGTTAGTAGAAAATCTCATTGAATGCTAGCACTTATGCATTGATAGTACCTTGAGTTAGAAAGCATATATGGGTGTCAATTTTAACTTAGATCACTACATTCCATATCATTTATTGAGCCTTTTCCATCATTACAAGCCCTAAAGTCCTCTTAATGCATGTTGTTCATGATATGAGGTGGAGAGTGTAGAGTTAGCCTATGCTAATGGAGGATGTATTTCATGAAGAATGAGGGCAAATACAAATCTTTTGGTGAGAAAGAGAGCTCCTATATCATACCCCTTATCTTGAGAGCCCTATAGTTATTCTCTTGGTAACTTGACCAACTCTTGAGCAATTCATAGTATTGAGTGGTGGGATTGTGAGCTAGATGACTCAACTGTGATTTATGATAAAAGATTTCATTTCAATATGCTAATTGATGTCTATATATTTTGGATAGCTTATGTTTTCATTAATCATTGCTTTGATTGTTTATGCTTGTATCTTTGCCTAGAGTGTTAAGCTTAGTGTAGGGGAATTGATAAACCACTTTTTTAACATTTAATTCCATGCATTTTGGAGAACTTTTATTGGGCTTGTCATGATTAAATTGCATTTAATTGGATAAATTGGGATTATATGGAATTAATGTGGAAAACATGAAATAATGGTTTAAAAGGGCACAATTGTCATTTTCTCCTAGTGTTTTGATTTTAGAAAATATGGTATTACATGTTATTTGAATTATTTCAGGAGAAAATGGGAGAAAAGTGAAGAAAGACTGAATCAAAAAGGTTAAAAAGGTCAAAAGGCATTTCTGGAAAATAAAAAAGACTTGGTTGCAAAGAAGAAAAAGGCGAAAGCAACAACTATAAAGAAAAGAGGACGCGGGGTCTACTACTGTAATTTCTATGAGATTAAAATAGAAAAAAAGAGTGCAGAAGGCCAAGTCAAACTCGGGTGAATCCTGGACTGTTGATCACGATTACCTAAGATCAAAATTTTAGCCATTGGTAAAAAACCCACAGCTTCACTAAAGTCTGGAGCAATCTTGGACATTCATTGTATTTAACGTTGACTCAATCCTAGCCATCTAGCATTAATGCCCAGATTAAAACATGCAATGACACGTGGCTTCATCTCTAACGCCTATCACAACGTCGGGATTGAATGAGAATTGTCGGATCTCTAACAATCATCTTCCTCATAGCTGGCTGGATCTTTCAACCAGTGACCGTGACCCGTTCTTCATACTCGACCCGACTCTTATAAAACCTCAATTCTAGTATGATTCAAGCCATTCTAGTTCATTCCTTCAATAGAGGAGAGATCGAGAGTGAGAGAGAGAAAGCTTGACGGTCGTTTGAGAGCTTATGGTCGCAGGAGGAGAAAGATCAAGCCTAGATTTCAGTGATGCTTCTGGTGGAGCTCTGGTGACCTTCGTTCTCTGTTTTCTCCATGTTTTTGCGTTAAATCTTGCTTTCTCCATGTAATGCATTCCTGATTTGAGCTTCTGTATCTATTCATAACATATATCTACTGGATTCTTATTGATTTTTGTTTCTGTATGCATTCTCTAATGAGAATTTGTAAAATAGAGATAGTGTGAGGTTCATTGCGCCTTGATTCGGTTTGTAACGGCTTTAGCATGAATCCATGAGCTATCCATGTTTGAATGCATCTAGGTTTAAGTGTGTAATTTCACTAATGGTTCTTGAATCCAATTGGTTAACTGGAAGATTAAATGCTACATTGCTTACTGGATTCTCTCTGGATAGAAGCATGTTTCATCTGAATCTAAAAATTACATGTTAAACTTCTTAAAGAAATCTTAGGTAGTTCTACTGTAGGTAACTCTATTTGCCTTATTTTCTATTGATTCCAGTAGTTAATTAGGAATAGTTAGAGTAATAGCTGCCATCTGTTTCATGGATTAATTTGTTAATTAAGTAGGTTAGCCTAATTGAATATATAAAGAAAAGAAAAATCAAATAAAAAGAGTGATAGATAGCTTATAGTGGAGTAGACCATAAATATGTAAATTGACAAAGCAATTCATGGATAAATCTATAAATTACAAAGAATTACATTTCCAAGCTTAGATATGTTTAGAACTACATAGAGAATGTAAATCTAGCATTGCATCGGGCTTAAGGCAGCAGAATCACAAAGATGAAGCTTCGCCGGAGTTGCAAAAGCTTAACTGTGATATCACAAATTAGGCACTCACAGCTCACGAAACCACCCTCAACCTCAACCTCTCTCTCTCTCTCTCACGGACAAAGCAATTTGGAAAAGAAGAATGAGAATTACCCCTGAAATCATGATAGAAATCCCTTTTTATATTGGGGTTTCCAGAGCTGGAATTGGGTTGCAGGTCAGGGCATCGGGATCCAATCGAAATTGAAGGAGATCCACAGTATATAGCCGTTGGCATTGAATGGTGGAGGTTTAAAGCTACAGTAACGAAGGGTGGCTGAGATTCAAACACGTGTCGCTCACAAATACGCCTTCGGTGCATTTAATGAAAGGATGCATTTTGGCGCCTTCTCCTTCAACGGTTCAGATTAGATCTCTATTATACTCAATTAATGGTCATCATTTCATCTGCCTTTGACTTTGACTCTGAAGGCTTTTATTTCCACTTTGACACTGCAAATATTACAGCTCCTGACCCTGCATCCTCTTTTCTTTATGGTTTTTGCTTTTGCCTTTCTCTTCTTTGCAGCCAAGTCCCTTTTTATTTTCCAAAAATTCCCCCACTTTTTAAGCTTTGCAATTTAGTCCTTTTCCTTTTAAATCCTAATTTCTCCCAAATTCTCTTTTAAACCTGCACCAAAATTATACCAAATCATGTTCAAGCATATTATTGCATGCTAAAATGACTAAGATACCCTCATGCACTTATTTATCCAATTTAATCCATATTAATGCATTTCTACTCTCATTTTTCCACATTTAAAGCACACATTTAGCCTAATAAACTATAAAAAATAGTGACTTATCAATGACCCACATTAATATTTCTTTATGGGTATTATATTGTTTGAAAGTTTAAGGGCTAAGGAGCAAAAATTCCTATCATAATGTTGCAAAAGAGCATCCAGCACCATAAACATTTTTAGGTCCAAAAATGCCTATGGTCCATAAAAATGGTAGCATCCTGCACCATAAACATTTTTTAGCAAAATTTTACCAATTGTGCTGATATGGAGGCTGATTTGGCAGACTGTTTACTATTTAGGAGATGAAATGTACATGCCTAGAGGAATTATGTCTAAACTGCCAAACCTAAATATGAAAGATGGTCGTCATGAGGCATAGAAAGTCATGTTTGGATCATTTAATGCTCTTTTTGAAAAAAAAATCAGAGTTAATAGGCGCCGCATTTTCTGTAATTGCATTTTCTGAATGGGCATCACCGCCATTCTCTTATCCAACAAATCGTCCAACAAGGCTCAATCCAAATACCAATTAGTGCCCACAGTTCAAACCCAAAATAATTTGTAGACCTAAAAAATGTTTATGGTGTTGGATGCTACCATTTTTATGGACCATAAGCATTTTTGCTACCATTTTTATGGACCATAGGCATTTTTAAACCTAAAAAATGTTTATGGTGCTGGATGCTCTTTTGCAACATTATGATAGATATTTTTGCTCCTTCGCCCAAAGTTTAATGATGATCAAGATGTCTTAGGGTTACTAAAATGGGGCATAGTTGGATGAATGCTCTACGAACTAGTGAGGAATATGAGAAAGGTGTAGACAACTTTATTCAATTTGCTAAAAGGAATGTGCCTGATAAGAAGAACATGTATTTTTATCCTTGTGTCAATTTTTTAAATGAAACTCAACGGAATGTGGATGATATAAGAGATCACCTACCATGTGATGGAATAAAACTTAGGTACACAAAGAGGATTGGACATGGTAAGAAAGTAGTCAGTTCTACTTGTCAACAGGAAGAGGTTGTAGATGGAGGAAATGATCATAGAATGTAGAGAATGATTCACAATGTTGAGTTAGAATCTTTTGTTGCACATTCATGTGTAAATCAAAGCGTGCAAAGTGACGCAAAGACACCTCTGTACCCTAGTTGTGCTAAGTATACTCGTTTATCAGGAGTTTTGCATTTTTTGGTGAATTTAAAGGCAACTTGTGGGTGGACCGACACAAGTTTCACTTTACTGCTTGAGTTATTGTGTGAAATGCTTCCTAAAGAAAATGTGCTCCCAAATTGGATGTATGAAGCTAAGAAAATATTGTCTACAATGGGAATGGAGTACAAAAAGATACATGCTTGCCCTAATAACTGTGTGTTGTACAGAAAAGAGTATAAAGATCTAAGTGAGTGTCCAAAATGTAAAAATTCACGATTCAAAATGAAGAAGGATAGCAGTGGCGGTAGTGAAGAGAATGCTAAAAGACAGCAGTTAAAGGTGTTGTGGTATCTTCCAATAATACCGCAGTTTAAACGGTTGTTTGAAAATACAGCAAAAGTGAAGGAGTTGAGGTGGCATTGCGATAAAAAAAAATCTGATATAAAATATCTTTGGTAACTGGCTGACTCACCACAGTGGAAGAAAATAGATGAGAAGTTCCCTAATTTTGGTAGTGAACCAAGGAACCTTAGGCTCAGCCTTTGTACAGATGGGATTAACCCGTACGACCATATTAGTAGCACTCATAGTGCATGGCCAATTCTCTTGGTTATATACAACTTGCCTCCCTAGTTGTGTATGAAATGCAATATATGATACTTTCCATAATGATTTCTGGACCAAAACCACCGGGAAATGATATTGATGTCTACTTGGTGCCTTTAATTGATGACCTAAAGAAATTGTGGGAAGAAGGTGTAGATGTGTTTGATGCATATATACAAGAGTCTTTTAAGTTTCGTGCAATGATTTTCACCATGATAAATAATTTCCCTGCATATGGAAACTTGTTGGGGTACAGTGTCAAGGGGAATAAAGCATGCCCAATATATGAAGATGGCACACACTCCCATCAACTTAAACACAGGAAGGAAAACAATATACCTTGGTCATAGAAGGTTTATTCATCAGTTCCACCCATATCGGAAGTTGAGAAAGATATTTAATGGATTACCAGAGAATGGAATGGCGCCACAGGCATTAAGTAGAGAGGAGGTTTATAGTCAGGTCGAACATATCAATGTCAACTTCAGTAAGAGCAAGAGGGCTGCAAGTGAGTAGCGTAATGGAAGAAAAGTTCAATTTTCTTTAATCTTCCGTATTGACGCATTCTTGAAGTGAGACGCGGTATTGACATGATGCATGTCGAGAAAAATGTTTGTGATAGCCTTATCGGTACGCTTTTACATATACCAAGAAAGACAAAAGATGGAATTAGTGCAAGACTAGACTTAGTTGAAATTGAAATAAGAGAACATTTACATCCACAACTAAGAGGTGATGGTAAGAAGGTGTACCTTGAGCCTGCAGCACATACTATCGAAAGCTAAGAAAAAGAGTCTATGTCTGTGTCTGCATGATATAAAGTACCACAGGGGTATTCTTCTAATGTGAGTAGGCTCATCTCAATAGACAATTTGAAGTTAGTAGGAATGAAGTCCCATGATTATCATGTGTTTATGCAACATAGAAAGAGTTTTAAGAACATGTATATGAAAAAGAATCACACGTAGATAGCCAATAAGCAAAATAAGACATTTATATAGTGGTTCGAGAAAAAAATTTTGCAAGAGAGGAGTGTGTCAGAGACAATCAAAATGTTAGCTTGGAGGCCTTCATTTCAAGTTGTCACTTGGCAATGTTACGATATCAATGGGCACTCCTTTTACATAAAAGCTCAAGATTATAGAAGTACCATACAAAATAGTGGGGTGATGAAGCAATGCATTTTTTAAGCTCGAAAGACAAAAGTCCCATGTTGGCGTCGATGACCTATTATGGATTGGTTGAAGAAATATGGGACATGACGTAGAACAGGTTCAAAGTTGCTTTACTCAAATGTAAGTGAGTTAACAATAATGTAGTTGTCATTAATCAACAATTTGGATTTGTCTTAGTTGATCTTTAAAGAGTTGGGTACGCCTAAGAGACCTTTATTCTAGCAAGACAAGCAAAACAAGTTTTTACGTCATAGATCTTACAAACAAAAAGAAGTCCATATTACTTCAAGGAAAAAAAGGAAGGAAGGTGATCCAACCTTCAACGTGGACGACACACTACCTTTTACTACAATTCAACCTTACCTAAATGAGGTAGAATTGATAGATGACGAATCAGAATATGTTACAGTTGCAGCAGGCTGGGACATTATGCTTGGGAGTGTATGCAAAGCGCTGACAGTTAGAGACCCAGGTATAAAGAAGTTTACACCTTGACCCTAGGCGGAGGCTTATAAGTTGCCTAAGCATGTGATCGGACTGAACCTGTTGCTTGATTCGAGCTGTCATATTGATTGCACCAAACATGTAGTATAAGGCAACCAATCATTCTTCTTGAAGAGCTATTCTATTGGATTTCCTAAGTAATTTCCTAATTTCTAACTAAATTAATTAGTAAGTTAATTAGGGGGGGTTTTCTGGTGCAAAGTAATTAAATTCAACTAATCTAAACTAAACTAATTTTTTTCTGGATTTTTAGGGTTTTGGAAAATAAACTAATTTCTAAAGTTCTAATGATAGCTAGTCTCTCGGTAACAGCTTACTCGGTTTTCATTGCTTTCAAAGGATAAGGGGTTCAATTGATTCTCTAAGTTTCTTTTAGAAAAAACCCTAAGC
>JBAGKO010222119.1:0-12458 GCA_037177275.1 Acacia concinna
TGCATAATGAGGGTAAAAGTGTGCAATTCAGTGGGAAAACACTCAAGAAAACCATGTTAATATCGTGTCAGATCAACGACTTACGTACCTCCTCTTGTGTAAGGGCAAATACTCTTCCTTGCACTTAGGGTCTCACACTATCAACGCTTTGTGAATACTACCTAGCAAAATGTTCGAGCTTGTCACATCTGAAGCACACGTTCTAGTCTATCATGTATGGCCTATTACCATGATGTCGGCCACATGTCTCGCAACTCTTCCTAGGCTTATTGGTGTCAAATCCTCTATTGTCATACTTTCCTCCTCACTTCCCCTTTTTGCTGAAACCACTTTTCTTCTTTTTCTTATCATTGTTCATGGTTCCTACAACCATTTGAATAGACTGAATTGCTTGCACTGGCTGACTAGACCCAACATCTGCTCTTGGGGTCACTTTCACAATCGGCCAGTTATTAAGGATGCTCTCAATAATATGGCAAAACTCTGCTACCTCATTAAATCTCTCCTACTGGCATGGAGCTACTCTTTCTCTTAAGGCTATCTTTAGCCCTCTAACCATCTTTGTGATAAACCAATGTTCATCATTTCTATAATGCAAATACGTAGAATACCTAAATAAGGTGATGTATCTGGCAAGATAATTATCAAAGGTTTCATCCTCTGCTTGCCTTAATGTTAAGAATTCAGCCTCTTTTTCATCCCTCACAGGCTAGGGCAAATACTTTTGATAGAACCCTTCTAAGAACAACTCCTAAGTAATTAGGGTGTTCTAGGCCTATAACACCATTTGGTGTTTCTCCACCACTGATCGACCTCTTTCTCTAGCTTATATGTTACTAGATGAGCTCTCCACTCAATTGAACAACCCATTACCTTAAAACAAATTCTAGCTAGGTGACCCAATTTTCTACTATCTGTGAATCCAAAACACCTTCGAAGATAGGCGGATTATGCTTAAAGTACTTTTCTACCCACCTCTAGGTAGCCTAAGGGTCATCTACAATCCTTTAGGCATTACTGCCTCCAGCTAGAGCTGTAGTGGTATAGGTCATGGAGGCTCTCTTGCCTCACTTGCCATGGCTTGCCTAGCTTGTTCTATGGCTATAGCTACTGCTACTGTTATAGATTAATTTCTATCTTGTTCCTGTCAAGCCTTCGTGGCTCTAATCTCGTTCATCATCACTCGTTGCTCTTCCAAGCGATTGATTATTCTTCGTATAGGATTAGTGGGGGCTTTAGGGTTCCTATCTTACGCTTCCCTAGTTTTGCTTTTAGTCATTTCTTTTTCTACAATAGAAAATAGAGATCTTAGGCACATAACCAACTACTTTATTTATCAATAGCAGCAATTACCATACAACACATAGTTTCATGGTCCACAACATTTTATCTATACAAACAAAACTTATATTGTCAACCAACTATTCTTATATAACATTTCTAACTATCTATGCCTAACGGAACGTGCTTCTGATGAAGTCTTCTAACTGCAACAACCAAGTCTCAATATCAGTCTCAGGGCCTCAAAGTATCCATACTATCTGTCGATTCCATATCAGGATCCTGGGAAGTACATGAAGAAGGGCCACAATCCATTTTCGCTCTGAAAGGTTTGAATCCTCAACCACTACATCATCATAGAGTATCCTTACTTCTTGTAGGAATTTAGATAGACAACAGTAGGCTAATCACAATGCTTGCCTATCTACTGGGCCTTTACTTTTATGATAAACCATATTATCTCCTTATTGGGGATCCTGACTACATCACTTGGACTATTGTTATAGCCTACCTTAGACTCTACTTCTTCTCCAGCACTGTTTGATGCTAACTAACTCGACCCCTGACTAGACCTTTCAAAATCTCCAAGATATCCTAGTCTGTATCGTGGCTAGGTGGGATAACTTCCTCCGATCTGGCTGACATTGAATATTCTGCTTGGCTAGGTCTGGTTCTAAACCGCATCGTTATTGCCAGCAACCTTATCCATATATCTAATATGCACAACATAAGTATGCATGCCAAACACATGTAGGAAGTAGAACCCAGATAGTAGAGCACAAACAACAGAGCAATAGGCTTACCAGAACCTTTGCTCTAATACCAAAAATATAACACCTTACTTTTATTCACTTACCATCCCTTATAGTGGCCCTTGGAACCACTGTCGTGTCCACACATCAAAACAAAGAAACTTAAAATTGACACAGACAAAATAGAGAAACAACCTTTTCTTAATAATAGAGGCAGAAAAACCAGAATCTGTAGGATACACTAATTATACTGTATATATATACATGCCAAGAAACAGGAAATATAATTCTTTATGTCTAAGCTTGTTCCTTTGTCCTACCTTTTTTAAAGCTTTCACCTATATTGTGGATAGGGTAAGTTTCTGGAGAAACCTTAGTAGCTGAATCATAACCAAAAACCATATAATACAATACGAGTCATGCTATATGCAATACCCATATTACCCTTCTTATGCTCTCTCTCTCTCTCTCTCGGCACATACTATGTACCAAGAGCCTGCAAGTGACTCAACCTAAACTCAAATAGCCAAGGCATATAACAAGGACTCATACATCTCATATATATAGGCTAACTCAACCAGAGCACAACATACAACAAACAGCAAACACACAAAGAAATACAGGTTAAGGATATAGATCCTTGCTACCATATACTCCTTCTATAGTGTGAGAGCTCTGTTTCACTAGTTCTAGCATTGTTGGATTGCTAGTTTACTTCTCTGTAATATATACACAGACCACGATACAAGGAAATACTGTCTATTTCTAATAGTATACTACAACCCTTCCCCTCTTATATGCCTTAGGGTCTTGGTTTTCCATTACTCAGACTGTATCCTTCACCTACCAGTACTCCTCAATAAACACCCTATACAGCCTACCTAGCCTGGGTCCCACCTGTTGCCTATCCCCAGTGACTAGTCTGGGACAATTGGACAACATCTCCCCATAGATGTGCCTGAAAAACTAGACTCGTCTGTTAGGCAGCATCTCCTCTTTAGAAACCTTACCTTAGTCCAAGATATTCAAACATCACTTCCCCCTAGAAAATGCCATCATTGTTTGGGACAGTTGGACAACACCTCCCCTTAGGAAATGTTATCTTGATTCTAAAAAATTGGGCAGCACTTTCCTTTAGGAAGGCTTGTTTTGGCCAAAATAATTGGATAGAACCTTCCCTTAGGTTCATTATTAGGCAATCCCAATTGGATAGAACCTCCCCTTAAAATTACACTAAAACTGCAAAAAATAAAGGAATTCAAAAGAGGGAGAAGACCGGAACTTACTTATATTGAAGACCGAGCTAGTAGCGCTCTAACTACGTTTGGATTGCTTGGCATTTTGTGGAGGGCAAGGTGCTTCAAGAGGAAGGGGGTCAGTTATGAAGAGAAGAGGGAGTATTTATACTTTTTGTAGAGGGTAAAATATTTTTGGGTCTTTAGATGTAATTTTTCCTAAACCCAAAATGTGATCCAATCTAGGCTTGACAAGTGTCACCATCTAGAAGAAATTTTCTTGGGCACCAAGCACCCCAAATTGGCACCAACTTTGTTGGTCCCATGTGTGCCCCACTAACTTATTCATATTTTCTGAAATTACCTATTTGGGCCTAAATTTCAAAAAATTCTACAAATTTTTTTACTTGTCCAAAAATTCCCAAAATTTACCCAAATTCTATAAAATTCCCAAAAGGTGCTATACAAATTTTAGAATTTTTATATATCTACAACTCCCAAAAATAATTTCTCTCTGAAAAGTCTATTTTACCAGCAATTACCCTCCTTCAGCAATTTTTGCTGATATCTCTAGAATTTTTCCTCACTTCCAACCAATTCATAAGTTCCCTAAAATAATGTACTAATTTTCCCTAGTCCCAATTTATAAAAGTGAAGTCTCTAAATATCTACTAATATTAATTTTTGGCCAAAAACCAAGTTTGGCCAAAATTATTAAAATATTCAGAAATTCACTAAAAACATCCTTGGACCTTCAAAAATCATTCTATAATTTGTAATGTTCTAGGCACCCTGTTGTATTTACTGGGATTTTATGAAAATTTTTAGGGCTTTTAGACTTGACTACATTTTGTCCTAAAATTTTGTAGAACTTTTCCTCTTTACACAAAGGTCCTTCCTTAGATTTAACTTCAATTGTTATGAGATCTCTTAGTCCTCTCTACAAACTAATTAAGGCCCTTGAATCATCCTAAATAACTCATCTAGGCTTTGAAAAATATCAGGATGTTATAGTTTGAGTATGGGTTGAGTCACGAGCAAGCTCCTGGTACAAGTATGTGCAAAGAGAGAGGGCACAAGACAGGCATTACAGGCATTGCATATAGTATGATATGCATTGCATTATCTGGTTTATGGTTATGATTCTGCTACTAAGGTTTCTCCAGAAACCTTACCTTCTCCACAATGCAAGTAAAATCTCTGAAAGAGACCAGACAAAGAAACGGGCGTAGACATAGTAATTTATATTTCCTGTTTCTTGGCATATATCTATATACAATATTATCAGTCCATCTTTTGGATTCTGGTCTTGTGCCTCTGTTAATAAGGAAAAGTTGTTTCTATGTTCTATCTGTGTCATAATTTTAAGTTTCTTTGTTTCAACGTACGGACATGATAGTGGTTCCAAAGGTCACTATAAGGGAAGGTAAAGGTTTAACAGTAGGGTGATACATTGTTGTTTTGTTTTTTTATAGCTTGTTAAATGATCAATTCTATTGACGTGAAACATTTTCTATTTTGTGAATTTATGGTAATGGGTCAATAGCATTATTTGTCTAGCAAAAAAAAAATAACAGTTGATAAGCTTCTTAATTATGGTGCTTTTTTTATTGAAAAATGTTTCAGTAGGAGTAGACGCCAATACCCTACCAGGGGTAGGGCAGATCCCTCAACCTCTTTGAGGATTTATGGGAGGAAATTACAGATCGCTCCACCAATGAGATCTCCCGTTAGTTAGAGGGTTCTAACACACTCCCTTTTGATTGGAGTGGCAATATCCATGCACGCATTCTAACCAAGGTTTAGGTCAATTACCTTATGCAGTTGATATATATACATATGGTTGGCAAAATATGTGAGTCTGTTCGTATGAAATTATGTATAAATATATAGTTGATGTAAACGTGCCGAGATGTGGTGCGTAGGTGGGGTGTTTGTGTATGTGTACCATGGCTCAAACCTCTATATTTTATCTTTATTTTAACACACAATTAGTTTTCGTTTTACATAAACTTAGGTATATAATAGCATACTGGTTTATTTGTGATCCAAACGAGCACTAATAATTAATTACGAAGAACTCTCCTCAAATGAATTTCTTTATTTATAAAACATAGACTCTAAATTTTTTTGGGAGAATCCTAATTAAATCATTTCAAAATAATAAAATCCAAATTCAGGCCTACACTTTCAAATATATTCCTAGGCAGGGCGAGAGGCCTCATTAGAGATTTTAGAATTTTGTTGAAAGACTATAATACTATTATTTAATTTAAAAATGAATAATTTAAATCCATATATTTCCATATACTCTTAACTCTATCGTTATATTCTACGTTTCTTTAAATCATTGGAATCATTGAAAGATAAGTTCTAGCAATTTCTATTTAACTCTCATGTTGCACCATGTATGTGGAATAATTGTAAGTAAAAATTCTATTTCTTGTTATTAATTGCTTTGCTCTAGAAATTTATCTTGCATTCACCGTGGCATGCTTCTTATGCTTTATTAGTTTTATTGTAATTTTTTATTCCTCCAACTGTACACCTATTTCCACAGTATGTATTGAACTATTTATGATGTATAAACAATATGAAAGTACAAATTAAACTAATTTGTTGTAGGTTGGCACTAATGTCGAGATTTTGAGGAGTGATTGAGATGGAGATTTCACTAGAAAAAAATTAATTACATTCAGAATGAATAACGGAAGGACATACTAGTTAAATTGCGACGTTCAAAAATCCCTATTAAGGCCTATAGAGTTTATTAGAGATTTGTTTAAAGTCTAATCCTGATTTAAAATTTAAGTATTTTAAATGGATTTGAATAGGGCTCTTCCAATTTATTTAAAAAGTGTTGAATCTCTTGCTGAAATAGAAGTGGGCATGTGCTTCCATTACACTCCCTTTGGTCTACAACATAGGACACTTCAACTAATTCGTGGAAAACAAGAAATGGTAGTTAACTCATTTAATATGTTCTAAATTGCAGCATTTTTCCAATTTTACCCCTTATTGAATAATGTGCTTGAAATTTGAATGAGCGTGTAAATTAGAAATGAGTGTTAAAGGGAAAAACTGAAAAATGAGCATTTATTATCTCACAAGTTTTGTCATCTATTGTTTTTTTTCAATCCAAAAGCCCAACAGAAAAATTAAATGCTCACCCCAACGGCTAATTTTTTTTTTCCATTCAAAAACCTAACATAAAAATTAAATGCTCACCCCAACGGCTGGATTTGTTATATATATATATATATAGCATTGCTGAGAGTGATACATTCATACACACTCATACTTATCATTAAGTTGGGTTTGTGGGGAAATATGACAAACTCAAAAGTTCATTTGCTTTCTGTGATCTCCTTTCTCTTGGTATCTCTTGCTGTGAGCGAGCGTTTTATACTTCCAAGTGGTTATGAGATTAAAAGAATTGTTCCTTCAATTCCCAATCGTGAGACCTCTCCTGATTCTCCAAGTCACACGTCTTTCACCAGACATGATTCTAACCCAAACTACAACATCAGAAGACTTGTTCTTCCAAGTAGGAATTCTCAGCGTTCACCTGATTCACCTACTGTCGCTTTTACCAACTACGGGTCTAACATGAACCATATTATTCAGAGGCTTGTTCCTTCGGGTTTACATTATGAACGCTCACCTGAAGGGCCTAATTAATTGCCACCCATCGATCACTATGTAGCAACTATAAGTGTATCTTTTGAAATGCTGGCACTTTATTGGCTATATCTATGTATATGTATGATTATTCCGTTATCATGGATAATACCTAAAATAATATAATTATCGATATTCCTGTCAGCTTTGATGATCCGTTGTTGTTTGTTCTTTTTTACAGCTTGTTAACGATCAACTCTACTGGCAAAAAAATATATTAGCCGTTAATAAGCTTCATAATTGTGGTGGTTTGTATCTAATTTGAATGCATGTATGTGTATATGTGCACAATATCTCATGCACGCATTCTAACCAAGGTTTAGGTTAATTACCTTATGAAGTTGATATTTATACATATGGTTGGCAATATCTGTGTGTGTGTATGTATGAAATTATGTATAAATACATAGCAGATGTAGACGTGCTGAGTTGTGGTGCGTAGGTGGGTGAATATATTTGTACCATGGCTCAAACCTCTATATTTTATCTTTATTTTAACACACAATTAGGTTTCGTTTTATATAAAATTAGGTATTTAATATCATACTGCGGTTTATTTGTGATCCAAACAAGCACTAATAATTAATTACGAAGAACTCTCCTAAAGTGATTTTCTTTATTTATGAAACATATATTCCAAATTTTATTGGGAGAATCCTAATTAAATCATTTCGAAATAATAAAATCTAAATTCAGGCCTACACTTTTAAATATACTCCTAAGCAGGGTGTAAGGCCTCATTAGAGATTTTAGAATGTTGTTGAAAGACTATAATACTATTATTTAATTTAAAAATGAATAATTTAAATCAATATATTCCCACATACTCTTAACTCTATTGTTAGATTCTACATTTCTTTAAATTGTTGGAATCATTGGGATCACATCTTTTAGTTGACTAGCAACAACATTGAAAGATAAGTTCTAGCAATTTCTCTTTAAATCTAATCTTGCACCATGTAAGTGGAATGATTGTAAGTAAAAATTTTATTTCTTGGTATTAATTGCTTTGCTCTTGAATTGGGTCTTGGAATTCACAATCAACTATAAGTCATCATCTCCTCCTAAACAGGAAAAAAAAAAACGTTTATCTTACATTCACCGAGGCATGCTTCTTATGCTTTATTAGTTTTATTGTAATTTTTTATTCCTCCAACTGTACACCTATTTCCACAGTATATATTGAACTATTTATGATGTATAAACAATATGAAAGTACCAATTAAATTAATTTGTTGTAGGTTGGCACTAATGTAGAGATTTTGAGGAGTGATTGAGATGGAGATTATATTTCACTAGAAAAAATTTAATTAGACTCAAAGAATAATAGAAGTACATACTAGTTAAATTGCCACGTTCAAAAATCCCTATTAAGGCTCTTATTGAAGAATGTGCTTGAAATTTTAATGAGTGAGTAAATTAGAAATGAGTGTTAAGGGGCAAAACTGAAAAATGAGCATTTATTATCTTACAAGTTTTGTCGTGTATATATTTTTTTCAATCCAAAAGCCCAACAGAAAAATTAAATGCTCACCCTAACGGCTATTTTTTTTTTTCATTCAAAAACCTAACATAGAAATTAAAGGCTCACCGCCAACGGCTGGATTTGTTTTATATATATAGCATTGCTGAGAGAGATACATCCATACTTATCATGAAGTTGGGTTTGTGGGGAAATATGACAAACTCAAAAGTTCATCTGCTTTCTGTGATCTCCTTTCTCTTTTTATCACTTGCCGTGAGCGAGCGTTTTATACTTCCAAGTGGTTATGTATGATTATTCTGTTATCATGAATAATACCTAAAATATGATAATTATCGATGTTCCTGTGAGGTTTAATGTTCTGTTGTTGTTTGTGTTTTATTCATCGTGTTAATGATTAATTCTAGTGCTGTGAAACATTTTATATTTTGTGAATTTATGGCAATGAGTCAATTGTAATATTTGTCTGGCAAAAAAATATATTAGCCGTTGATAAGCTTCTTAATTATGGTGCTTTGTATCTAATTCACTAAAAACAAAACTTCTAATTAGAGACAGAATTTTTTCTGTCGCTAATCTATCTCAAATCCTTCATTAATTTCATCTCTAATATTAGAGACAGAATTTGTGATGGATTAATGACAGAAAATAGAGATGGAAAAATTCCGTCGCTAATTTTTGTCACTAATTTCACTTAGAGACGGATTAGGGATAGAAAAAATTCCGTCACTAATTTTCGTCACAAATTCCATCGCTAATTTCCATCACTAATTTCATTTAGAGACGAATTAGTGAAGGAAAAAATTCGTCGCTAATTTCCGTCACAAATTCCGTCTCTAATTTAGAGACGGAATTTGTGACTAATTAGTGACAGAAATTAGAGACGAAAAAATTCCGTCACTAATTTCACTTAGAGACGAATTAGTGACGAAAAAAATTCTGTCGCTAATTTCCGTCACAAATTCCGTCTCTAATTTAGAGATGGAATTTGTGACGGAAATTAGAGACGGAAAAAATCCGTCGCTAATTTCATTTAAAGACGGATTAGTGACGGAAATAATTCCATCATTAATTTCCATCACTAATCCATCACAAATTCTATCTCTAATTTAGAGACGGAAAAATTTCGTCTCTAATATGTCTCTAACACTCTTGGCCTCTAAAAATTTAATAATGGTTTATTAACTCTATTTTCATGTACATACCTAAAATTTAGTGTAAATTTTAATTTAATGGATTTTATTAATTAATTACATTACCTCCAAAAAGAGAGAGAGAGAGAGTTATATATCACTATTATTGATAGTTACAACAAATAAAATAATTGATAGAATATGAATGTGACAAATAATAAGGATAATTTAATTATTTGTTTCTTGAATAAGGATATTGAATTAATTATATGCTAGAATTAGAATATTTTCAATTGTCATTATTAAGATTGATTATGATTATAGTTAGGATTTGAATAAATATTTCTATATATATATTCACTACTCGCTAAGCTTTTCATGTATTGTTATTGCTACATAAAGGTGCAGTTGGAAACAAAAAAGCTTCTAAAATATTAAAAAATAGCACTTATAACAAAAAGCAAAGAATGTAATTACACATTCTCCATTCTTCAATACTGTAAAATAGAGCATTATCATATTATTTTCATCTCATTATTAAAACTCATTGAGATAAGACCTAATAAAAGTTTGTTGATGATAGTTTGTTATGTGTTAGAAACTATTTAAATAGTTTGTTATTTGACATATTATTCAATATACTTTCCTAATCTTTTTATGAGGTAGATATATAATATCATTTTGTCCTAATTATAGAGAATGTTATTGATATTTTTAATATGTTTTTCTATTTACCCATATATATTATTTAAATGAGAATAAAATATGTACTTTCCTTTGATCCTAATATTTACTTTACCCATATATATTATGAGTATATTCATGGAGATTGAAAAAAGTAGAGAGAATTCCAGAAAAACACCTTATAAAATTCAAAATGCCAGATCAGTGATTTTTCATAAAATTGAGTTGTGAAAACCATTACTCTTACAAGTAAACCTATTACTCTTATGGGTAACAAAATTGATTTGGAATTTTGAATTTTATAAGATATTTAAATGGAATTCTCCCAAAAAAATATCTAGAATTAAATGTTAAATAGTAAAAAACAAGAGTGGTAGCAAAAAAAATTGTGAAGTTTTGCAAGACTAGGATTAGAAATATATAATTAATATTAATCATTTCAATTAAAGAATTGAAGAGCGGCCTTATCGGACTTAACGCCTTGGTAACCTCTTCAAAATTAAACTAAGGATTGCAATAAAGGGTACGATCCCGGATCATCCCTTGAAGAGCTTTTTATTAATTACCTAGGAACTGAGTACAATGATTGACATGGAATAGTTAAAAGTGATTTGAGCTTTTTTTATCTAACAAATATGTTGCAATAAATCTAAAATATTTTAAGACAAATGTTTTGGATTTTTGGGATAAAATGGATGATATGGAAATTGGTTTGATAATATGGTAAAAACCTCATAGATCAATGAATTTCATCCATCATATGCTTCACAATATTTTTTAAGAGTGTGCTAGTTTGACAAATTTGCCCAAACTATTGAAATCATAATATAATAACTTTGCATACTATTTGTACAGCACCCTTTCGAGGCCGCAAGTTCGCTCTAGATTTGGTTTTGTTGTCCCCAGAGTTTTAGATTTAAAGTACTTATGGCTTGGCCCCATTTGTCACCAACAATAAAAGTTATGATAATTTTTTTAAAAAATCGACAGCCTTCAATTTTTTCTTAAAAAAATAAATATATAATCGCATGTTTTTATTGGTTATTGTTGAAGAAAAAGAGTTTTGAAGAATATTGTGTTTATTATGTGTAAAAATATATACGATAATCATTGAATGTAAGTATTGTGAGTTTTCTTCTCAATCATCACGACAATTGTAGGCTACATTACATAAGAGGAAATAACTACAAGTTATTTAGTTGACTTTTATTTGGACCTTCTTTGCTATCAATTTGTAAGAGGTTTGAGTACTCTCTCCCCATACAGGGTACTGGAGTACCTGCTCATTTTCCAAAATAAGGAGATGGCATAAGGATTCACTCAAATATTTGACTAATAGGAAAAATGCTTCCTACAATTTTTAGTTTTGAAAGCAAAACACAACTTATCAAAAGCAACGAAACAAACATTGAATTGAAAATTAAAGCAAATTAATGGGACATTTGGTAAGCAAATTAATGGAGTAGGTCAGTGCATAGCTTCCCCAAATGATCTCAAAAGGATCCAATAGGCAAAAACATACAATCAAGTAAAACCTTTTTTCTCATAGGTGAACCATGTCAATATTAGGCATCACTCAAAGGTATACATTGTCATACCCCTACTTGAGGTGGGTTTAGGTTTCCCCAGTCAATATGTTAAAAGTAAATCTCTCATCATGCGTTAGTCAAAAGATACCATGGGTTTAGCTTTCCACAAATGAATATCAAAATGATATATACGAATAAGCACATATTTTGAATACACAAATTGCACACCATTAAATGTGGGTAGTAGAGTATTCATGGTTTTAGACTTTCAATAAAATATCATATGGAACCCCCTGTAACATCCCAAATTTTGAGGAAAACTCTTCAAATTACAATAAGATTAAAATTTTATTATTTTATGTACATTTTTGGGGTGATTTATGAAGAATGAATTTCTAGGATTTTCTATCTGAAATTTTATCAGTAAGAGCTCAAATTCAGAGAAATTCTAGAAAAAATAGAAAACGATGGAATTAATGACTAAAAATTATTGAGGAGAACTTTTGGATTATTTAAAGACTAATGACAGTCATATTGGAATTTTCAGAAACAGTCGATATACCGACTTTACTGAAAATTTATCTGACATGTCACAATTTTAACCCATATGTTAACACCCATTATTTTCTATTTTTCCCTTTAAGTTTCACGTGTTTAAAAGGGAAGATTATAGTTGGAGT
>JBAGKO010222130.1:0-12457 GCA_037177275.1 Acacia concinna
CTGACGTTGTTTCTACTACTTTTTTTTGATTAATCGTATGCCTTCTTCTGTCCTTTAAGGTGAAATACATATTACGGTCTTGTTTCCTACACAAAATATGTTTCCCGTTGCTCTTAAAATTTTGGTTGCATCTATTTTGTTCGAGATATTCATCCAAGTCTTGGTAAACTTGACCCTAAATCTTTAAAATATGTTTTTCTTGGTTATTCTCGTGTTCAGAAAGGATACCGTTGTTATTCTCCTTATCTTCAACGATACTTTGTGTCTATTGATGTCACTTTTCATGAGTCCACTTCATTCTTCTCCTCTTCTTATCTACTAGTGTCTATTGATACCGTTCCAATCTTGATGATATTTTGTTTTATCCTACTCTTGTCATACTAGTGCAAGCACCTACTCCAGTGTCCTCTTTGCTAGGAGGTGATCTAGTTGCTATTTCTCCTACCTCTACTGAATCTTCGACATCATCAGATCTAGACCCAGATTCTTCTACCATTGACTCTTTTGTGCCTGATCAGTCTGAGCCTTCTATTCCTTCTGATGACTTACCAATTGCCCTTCGCAAAGGTAAACGTACTCATTGCCTCCCGCAACGTTATACTCATCATGCCTATCCTAATGATTCCTTTGTGTCTTACAACAAATTTTCCCCTTCATATTCCTTCATTACTACCTTAGATTCTATTACTACCCTCAAATCTCTTCACTAAGCTTTAGACCATCCTAGTTGGCGTGCTACGATGAATGAAAAAATGATGGCCCTTGAAAAGGCTTATACCTGGACTGTAGTTGATCTTCCTTCGAGAAAGCAAGCTATTGGGTATAAATGGGTGTTTACTGTTAAGACTAAAGCTGATGGTTCCTTAGAACGTTTGAAGGCATGTCTGGTTGCTAAGGGTTATGCTCAAACCTATGGCATTGACTATTTTGAGACTTTCACTCTTGTTGCCAAATTGACATATGTTCACCTTTTTATCTCTTTAGCTGCCTCTTCTAATTGGGATCTTCATCAAATTGATGTTAAAAATGCATTTTTTTAATAGTGATCTTCTTGAAGATATTTATATGTAACAACTACCTGGGCTGTTACTGAGAGAGAGAAAGCGAAGGTGTGCTATCTTCAGAAATCTCTATATGGCTTAAAACAAAGTCCCCGTGCTTGGTTTGATAGATTCTCTTCAATAGTTAAAAAATTTGGGTTACTTCAGAGCAAATGTGACCATTTTGTATTCTATCAACAGTCAGATGTTGGTATGATTCTTTTAGTAGTATATGTTGATGATATTATTATCACATGAAGTAATGTCTCTGGAATCTCAGAGCTTAAGATCTTTCTTAATTTCCATTTTCAGACGAAAGACTTAGGACTGTTGAAATACTTTCTTGGGATTGAAGTTATGTGAAGCAAGAAAGGTATTTTTCTCACTTAGAGGAAGTATGTTATTGATCTCCTCAATGAAACTGGAAAACTTGGAGCAATACCAAGTAGTATTTCTATGATATCTAATCTATTTTTGAATATTAATGAACGTATATCATTTGATGAAGTTCCTGATGATATGAAGAGAAAAATTTATCTAGAGAAGATAACACTATTTGAATATCTTGAGAGATATTGGAGACTAATAGTTAAATTAAATTATCTCACAGTAACTCGTCCTAAAATAACCCTTACTGTGAGTGTTTTAAACCAGTTTATAATTGCTCCTACAGTTGCTCAATGGAAAGCATTGGAACATGTTATACATTATTTAAAAGGATCTCTAGGTCGTGGTGTGCTTTACATGAATCATAGACACACCAAAGTTAAATATCTCTGTGATGCGGATCATGTAGGCTCTAAATCAACAAGGAGATTGACCACCAGATACTGTGTATTTGTTGGAGAAAATTTAGTATCCTGTAAGAGCAAGATGTGGTCTCAAAATCTAGTGTAGAAGCAGAATACAAAGCCATGTCCCAAGCTGTACAAGAAATTGTATAGCTCTTCCAACTTATGAAAAAGGTTGGTATAATGACTTTATTACTTGCAAAGTTGTGGTGTGATAATAAAGCAGCTCTACATATAGTTTCCAACTCTATATTTCATGAATGAACAAAGTACATTGAGATCGACTGCCATTTTATCAAAGATAAGATTAAAGAAAACTTCATTTCTATGGGGTATGTGTGATCTAGTAATCAGTTGAGTGATTTTCTTACAAAAGCTTTAAGTCGGACCCAGGTTGAATATCTATGTAATAAGCTGGATATAATTAACATCTATACTCTAACTTAAAGGGGGGTATTAAGAAATATTATGTACATAATTAAGTTTGATTATGTTGAATTATATATTATTTTATAGTTATGACTACGCATCAATCTTCATATATAAATACGTTACCTCAAATGTGAATATACAAAACATTCAGAACACTCTTGTACAGTTTCTTATTTTCAGAGCAAATAAGATCATTCTTGTGGCTGATTACTCATAACTTCATACTGCTGAGCGTCACGTCAAGGATGATGCCGGCAGTTAAAAATATTAATGACTCAAGGTAGTATATGCCTAGCACTAAAAAGAAAAAATAAATTAAGTACAGGGACACTGGGATCCATGTTATGGGAACGTTATTAAGACTTCCACTGTGGTTTTCCCTAATTAAAAAACAAAAGGAAAAAATGTCTTGCACATGGCCGTGGTGGGAACTCCCATCACTGGAGCCTTAACTAGAATAAAAGGGCATTAAATTAGCGATGAAATTTCTTTTGTTAATATGATTAATGGCGGAATTCTTTTGCTAATTATTCAGAGATGGTGAAATTTTATGTGACAAAATTTTGAAATTCAGTCAATTAGTAACACTGGAATTTGTTGTGGAATTATAAAATTTCTTCACTAATTCACTGTTTTTCTATGCTAGCTTGAAGAGTGAATTTTTATTGAATGTAGTTATTATGAGGAGCGATTTAAACCCATGACATCTTTTTTTTTTCTTTTTGCCAAAAATAAAAACCATGACATCTTAAGTCCCAAAAAATTTTAGTCATAAAACCATTGGAACTGATTACTGCTTGCATTCCTTAATATTCCCCATCCTTAATGTAAGCTATAGTTGACTCTTTTTATAGAGATTAAGGAAGTTAAATAAATAAATTAATAATAGCATATGACTTGTATCACCTGATTATAAAAAAGTTTATATGTCAGACAAATTAATTTAATATAAATAAGATAAATATCTATTCTTTAAAGTAATTTCTTTACATTCATTAATATCTCATAAAGCAAAAGTCAATTATGTTTTATATTAAAGATTGAAAGTAGTAATAAATACTTCTTTGGTATTAATGTAAGAATAATTTGCTTAATGTGATTAAATTAAGATAGGCAGTTAATTAGTTAGTTGATTCTAATAAATATGATGGTTTTGTTTTTCTAAAGTACCCTTGCTAGTTTTCTCAGAGTCTACATAATAATGTTTTATATATTAAATACTAGTTTGTGAAAAAAATGACAAATATGAAAAAATGGTCTTACATTTAAAATATAGGCTAGCTCACTAGTTAGGTCATACATTGAATATGAAGAGTTGATGTGAATATGATGGATTTAAATTTTTTTATTTTTTCTTAATTTCTACACTATATAATTTCAGAATTGGTGTTAACAGCCCTTTTTTAAAATAAAAAATAAAAAATAAAATCAATTGTCATAGAAATTCATTTTATAGAATAATCATGCAATTTAGTCTCATTTGTTTGACATGTCTAATAATCATTCTGTTATGTAAATAATGTACTTATCATGATTTATTTTGGTCATATTTCCTTGGCTGAAGGTTATTAGTAGGTCAAGAAATAAATTAAACCACATGCATGTTCTGCATTATACAACTTGCAATTTATTTTTAACATTAATTTGACAAGGGATTTTGAAGATCCGATCCTCTAATATCTTCAATGGTTCTTAATTACTACTACAGATTAGAGTTTTAACGTCTGTTTTAAAATATCTTTAGCGTCTGTTTTTAAGGGGGCACCTATCTGAGTGACATTAAAAGTTTTTGAAAAGATGTTCATTTAGGGGAAATGGACGTCAAAGACCAAGCGTCCGTTTTTACTAAAAACAAAGGCCAAATGGACACCCATTTTTTCATTAAAAAAATAGAGTGATTGCCCAATAATGCCATAGAGCGATTGAAAAAAAAAATTCAAGTTTTAGTAAATATGGACAATATAAAATTATTAATACAATATAAAGTACATGTATTAACAGATCAAAGCAATATAAAATCAGAGAAAAAACTTTAAAGCCGCAATGTAAAATTAACAGGAAAAAAATTTTAAAGTAACGAGAGCCAAGAGTTTCTAGTAATTTGGTGGAGATTATGTTACAAAAGGCAAATTTTCCCAAAAATACAGGTGAGAGTAATGCAGGCGTGATTGAAACAGGCGAGAGGGGTGGTTGGGAGTGTACACATGTTGAGGGGGCGTAAAATATAAGAGGAAGTCGTGAAAGATAAGAGGGAGGCAGTGAATAATTCAGCCGAAAGAAGAAGGCAGAAATGCTTTGGCCATTGAGGTGAAATAAAGGGAAATGATTCAGAGAGGACAAGGGAAATAGGATGCCGAAAGAAGAGAGAAATACTTCCAACTGTTGAGCTGAAAAATAAGAGGGAAATGCTTTAGAGGACAAGGGAAATAGAGGGACACATGGCATCCGTTTTATAAGAAAATGGACACCAAATGTGGCATCACTGGCTCGCGCTGACAGGCTACGTCCAGGAAGATGCCTAGAGGACGCCTTTTGGCTTGTGTTCCTATAGGAACATATGCCTAAAATGGCGTCACATCAGTCTGGTGTCTGACTGATGTCATCTTTATGGGAGCATACGCCTTTAGGCATGGAAGAGCAAACCCCTAAAAGAGGTATATATAAAAAAATATGGACACCAACTATTCTAATTTATTACCAAATTGCCACGGCGTTAGTTTTTACTTCAATTTTTTAAAAAAAGCAGACGTAATTTACTAACATTGTAACTAGTTTTTATAGTAGTGAATGTTCTCCAAGAATCTGCAATATATTTTCATCAGTATGGAATGCTCTTCAAAGAATGTTTTGAATGTTCTTGCATAATCTTGAAGTTGGTTGAAGAAAATTTTATGCATTATATATTCAATGTTTTTTAATGTTTATTCAAGAGACTGCAATTACTTTCATCATTTTGACATGCTCTTAGAGGGATTTTGAACATTAGATCCTTTGAACTGATTGAAATAAAAATATTCTACAACATATCCTCAATTATCTTTGATCCTGTTATTTAAAGTCTGAAATGTATTTTCAAAGTCATGAAATTAGTCTTAGCAAATATTTGAATATTTAGTAAACTATTATAATACTTTAGTAAACATTCAAATATTTTACCAAATACTTTCTTTTCTTTTTTTTGGAAAAACTTCATGAAAGTAATTAAGTGGAAAAAAAATTTGCGTTTGCAAGTTTCTTCCAATATACTGATGAAGGCCTGGGATGGGAAAAACATATGAAGACCAATTGCATAAAAAGGAATAGATTATATAACTTGCAAATTTGTTTTTTTTTTCCTGAAATTTTCTTCCATTCTACTGAAGATGTGTAAAAAGTGTATAAGTAAGATTTATTGAATAAAAAGGAAGACTAAATGTAAAAATAGGAAGACCCATTGCATTCTACAACTTCGAAGATATATTGCAACCTCCTGATGAAAAATATTGAAGATATGTGCATATAATTTTTTCTTCAATCAGACTTCAAAATTCCTTCAAGAGAATGTCAAAAACTATGTTGTGGTCGGACGAGTCTTATTCAAAATACTAGTATTTTTTTAAAAAAAAATACTTATTAGAAAATAAATAACTTAGACAATATTTATAGATATTGTCAAACGTAAAAATCTGTATTAATCTGATGAGTGCCAATAAAAGTAATATATTTTAAATAGGACATATGAGAAAATAAATAACTTAGAAAATACTAAGGTCAAGTTCCTTAAATACATTTGGTCAGGTTTTACAATCATATGTGATCATGTGTACTATATTTGAATTATTATCATTTAATTATAAATTTAAATACAATAAGTAGGACATATGGCCACATGTGATTGAAGAACTTGATAAAATGGATCTAACAAATTTGACCTACATATGATCCTATATCTAGATATTGTCAAACATATAAAACTATGTATTGTAATATTTGTTTGTGTCAATCTCACTCATATCAAAATCACATAATCTCATGCATGCCTAGCTTATAACGCTATTATTTTCTACTGCAAATAATCACTATTAAGTAAAAATTCAATCAGAAGATCCGAGCTCCAACGAAATTAGCGACTGAACAATTTTGTGGGTAAATTATGTCGATTAGGGTGTTCAATATTTTTCGATCTCAAACTCAAACAAATCCCATCCTAAAATTTTTAAGATGAAAAAAGTTCAAGATCAGGAAAAATGTATTTGAGATTGGGAATGAGATTTCCCGATCCCAAACTTTCCCGGTCATAAAAATATATATTTATTTATATCTTTAAAAAAATTTCCTAAAATTACCTAAGTGCCACTAAATCAAAAGCCATTTATTTTTTCTATTTTACAACATTAATTAAATAAGTATGTCTATTACTTCATAATTGTTATTTTTAAGATTATACTTAATATGGAAGAGTAATGCATACATTATTCTTTATTTTTCGTTACTCATGCCATAAAAATTAAAGACCTGAAAATTTTTTAAATATGTTTTTTGAAGAAATTAATGTTCTTTTTAGTTTATGTTAGAGAATAAATTCTTATTCTTTTATTTTTTTTTTGGGGTAGTGTTTATTAGTTTTTTAAGTTATTCTTTAGTGCCCTCTTTTTTTTTTGGAATTTCCCGATCCCAATTTTTCAGAAATTTTTTGGGGTCGGGATTAGAAATGATTTCCCTTCTCGACCCTCTTTCGGGATTGGGATTAGGAATGAGATTTTCAGATCCTGTCCCGTCTCAAGAACACCCATAATGTCGATAGACAATAATTCGTCTGTAAAATGTGTAATTTATATGATTATATTATAATAATTTATATAATATAATAAAAAATTGAAATAAGAAATAATATATACTAAAAATATAAAATACAAAAATGAAATATTTGAACATTAAATATAGGATTGAAATTATAATATAAAACATTTTAATTTTTAAAGAAGATATTGTATCTATATATATTAAATACGAATCAAAATTAAATTATAAATATTATTTTTCAATTTTTTGAATAATTAATATATTAATTATTAGCAAATATTTATATGAAATAAGAAAATTAAAAAGAAATATTATATTATATACATATACATGCATATTTAACATTATATATTTATAGAACTATTATATTTATTTTTTGAATTCAAATATTATATATTATAGGATGTAAATATATAGATTGTAAGGTCAAAATAGATTTTCTTTTAAAGGCATAAACAAACCATGCACGACGTCCATGGTTTGAATCCTTCATCCCTGACAACATGTAGCCTGAGGCCGGTGATGGACATGTGGTAGCTATTAAGGAATGACACGTGGAAATGACAACCAAGTCTCATATAAGAAAACTAATCACAACTAAATCCTTTAAAATTATAAGAGAAAATTGCATTGATGTCCCAAATAAGGAAATATACGTTAAAGAGATCCCTGAAATCAATAAATTGTAGTAGAGTCTCAAGGGACTTTTCTGTCATTAATTCGAATAGTTCAATTACCTAAATGTCCCTACTTGTCAACGGTGGGGTTGTTAATAACAATCCTAGGGAATAGTTGTCAACAGCCGCTCCTGGGGTTGTTAATAGCCTCCCCTGGGGTTGCCAATGGTAGGCAGTCATTAACAGCCTCAGGGACGTCATTGACAACTATCCGCATGGGTGGGTATTAACAACTTTAAGAGAGGTCATTAACAACTCTAAAGGCACCCGTTGACAACTATCTTCACAGGTCGTTAGTAACAACCCTAAGGGCGGTGTTGACAACTATCCCTAAGGGTGGTCATTAACAACTCCAGAGGAGGCCATTAATAACCCTAGGGGCGGCTGTTGGCAACTATTCCCTGAAGTTGTCATTAACAACCCCAGGGACGCTATTGACAAGTAGGAACATTTGGGTAATTGATCAATTTGAATTAATGACAAAATAGTCTCTTGGGACTTCACTGCAATTTGTTGATTTCACATGACATTTTTAACGTATATTTCTTTATTTATATTATATGGGACTTGGTCATCATTTCCCCTTTTTTATTTATAAAAAAAATTACCCATGAATCATCAGTAAAAGTTGGAAATTTCTAACAGAAAATTTTTCATTTAGCCGGTCATTTTCGATGTAATTGATATTCCGTCGATGAACCAATTTGCTATGTAAATGTAGTGATGGAACGGTTTTCATCAATAAATTAAAGAGAAAATTACATTTTAATACCTTTTGAAAGTCCAAAACCTAAAAAAGTATATTAACATTTCAAAAAGACAATAGAATATTATGAACCAAATTGGGTTTTGTAAATAATGGTACATTTACCAAAATACCCCTAAGTTATTTAAAATAAAAAGAAAAAAGAAAAAATTGCCCTTTATCGGAGTACCACCGCCTGCCATTGACTGGCTAGGGCTTCGATAGTGGTGGGGGATTTTGTTTTAGGAAGCTTTTGTTTTTTTAGATAAAAAGCTGAAGCCAAAGTGGCGAGGGTGAGAATTTAACCTACCCCACATGTTTATTTAGAAGGCTTTGATGGCCAAGTGGCTAGAGTTGGGAGCATGGCCTATGACTGGCATCCCATCTAGGCCTGAGTATAAAAAAGAACTAAATTTTGAGGCCTAACTTGTTTAGTATTAGGCTTGGGCTGGCCCTCGAGCTTTAAGCTCATTTGATATTTTTTGTCCCTATTTTTATACATTTAAAATCTAAAATACTTAATTTAAAATATAAATATTATTATAACTAAATTAAAACACCAAACAAACATAAATATGAAGTATAAAAAGTCAAAAATTAATGTTTATAATATAATAACTAACTAGATAAAATCAAATTATAAATCATAAACAAAATATTTTTAGTCTAAACAACATAAATAATATTATTATTTTATTTACCAAGACCATTATTACTTTCAATATCATTTCTGAATCTAAACAATAAGCTCATTTTTTAAACTCAACACATCTCATTATGAGTCACGGGCTAACACACAGGCTGACCCATGAACTTTAAAATCGTTTGCTAAATTTTTGTTTCTTATATATATAAGTACTAAAATACCTAATTTAAAAGTAAATATTATTAAAATAAAGTTAAAACATCAAACATTGTCTATGTTTAACAAAAATACAAATACTAAGTCTAGAAACTAATGTATACAAACTACAATCAAATAAATAACTAAATAAAGTCACACACACTATAAACTAAACACTAAATAATATGAATAATATTATTATTTTTTTCACCATGTATGTCTTCAAGAGATAGAGATTCAACATTCTCGTTTTTCAATTTATATAATTAGTTTTTCTTTTTTTCTTATAGTTTGCACAACATTTGGACTTTCTCAAATACAATTTAAAAATTGTTCTATTTATTTAATAAAACTAAATTAAAACATTAAACACTGTGTATGTTTACCAAAATAAAAACAACATACATGAAATCTAAAAACTAATATCTACAATCAAATAAATAACTAGATAAAGACATAAATTATAAATAAAATACTAAACAATATGAATAACATTATTATTTTTATTCTATCCATGTTATCATCATTACTATCATGTTATGTCAATTTTTAAAAAAATATATATAAACAAGCCGTCCTACAAGGTCAACTCGTTTTAGCTTGTGGCCCTAAAAGGCCAGCCTGTTTAGGCTCGACTTTATTTTCAGATCCTAAATTATAAGCCCAACCCATGACGGGCTCGGACTTAAAAAGGCCTACCAGGTAACCTCGACCCAAATTCCCTGCTCCACAAGTGGCCACCAAAGCTTCCTTTGTGAGCCACCAAAGCTTCCTCTGTGAGCCACCAAAGTCTTATTAACATATACATACACAAATAAAAATATATAGAGTAAAAATAAAGGTATGGTGTTGTTGACTAAATAGGCAATGAAAATGATGACATTAATAATAAAAATGACTATAAGAGTAATGAGATTGACTATAAAGCGTATTGATATTGAATGACAAGTGATGGGAGGTGTAATGGGATTGACCAAATGAGTAATAGGTTCACCAAATGAGTAATAGGATTGACTAAATTCATAATATATTTAATCAACGTCATTAAGCTTTAATCAATGTCATTAATCTCCAATCATTCATCAAATGAGTAATGTGATTGACTAAATTCGTAATAAATTTAATCAATATCATTAATCGTTAATCATCTTTAATAAATGCCATTAATCTTCAATCATTCATCAAATGAGTAATGGGATTGACTAAATCTGTAATGTATCTAATAAATGTCATTAATCTTTAATCAATTCCATTAAAAATTTAGTTAATCACATTACTCATTTCGTCAATCTCATTATACTTCTAGTCACTTGTTATTCAATACAAATATGCCCTATAATTAATCTCATTACTCATATCGTCATTTCTATTATAAATTTCGTCATTTCCGTTGCCTTTTATACTTCCATGCACTAGACCTTTATTTTTACTTTATATATTTTTATTTGTGTATATATATGTTGAGGAGGCTTTGGTGGCTTCTAATAAGCACGTGGATCCCCACACCACCACTTTGGCTTCAGTTTTTTGCTTTAAAAAAAAACCTTCCAAAAAAAGCTCTCTTCTCTCCCCCATCACTGTCAGAGCTCTAATCAACCACTGAAGGGTGGGCAGCCAGCGGCAGCGCTCCGGCAAGGGGCAATCTTTCCTCTCTTTTTTTAAAAAAAATTTAAATAACCTAGGGGCATTTTGGTAAATGTGTTAACGTTTACAAAACTCAATTTAGCCTATAGTACCTTATTATCTTTTTAAAATGTTAATAGCCCCTTTTTAAGTGTTTGAATTTCAAAAACAATTTTAATGAAATTTTTCCTACATTAAAATTTCGTTGGTAATAATCTATTTATTTTGGTTATTTAAAATCTTCAAGTAAAAAATTGTAAACAACTTGGAAAGCTGATATTGAAGAAGGAAAGTGATGTGATTGATTCATTACTATGGGACCCATTGTACCATTTTTTTTTTGGTCAATTCAATGTTAGTAGATGTGTCTTATGGGGATTTTGTACATTTACCCAACACCTTAAAGCACGAAATACTCTCCTTTCTATATGATTTTAACTTTCATTGTGTTCAAATTCTATCCTATAAATGCTTTTGTCTTTCTTAAAATTTTTCAATAGGATTTCTTACTATGTCCTGGCATAAAAAAAAAAAACAGATATCTTACAATGTGTAATATGTAAAACATTTCTTATTTAATATCATTTCTCTTGCTTAGAAAAAAATGAAAAAAAGATGTTTTTAATTTTGCTTTATGAGATAAAATTTCTCTCACAATTAATTGTTCTCAAGGACTTTAAGCCACAAACTTTTTGGTTCTTTCAACTAGTTACGGGGTTCCAAAAATTAAAGTGGCATTCAATTTCGCCACGATAAAAATTTTCTTTGGACCAATCTACATTATTTAATTGAAAAATCGTACAACTGTTTGCTGTAAAACTATACCCTGCCATGTTATTATTGGACCCGATAGTCTTATCGTGTTGGACCTCGCCATTATTATCTCTGATTATTTATTTTACTAAAAAAAATTATTGAATTCATGGCAATACTTATATTTATAATCATTAAAATAAAACGTAAGTTCATAAATATTATTTTTATATTCTTAGGAAAAACTAGTCATTAGTCCCTACTTTTGATTTGAATTGACTCAATATAATCCAATCCTTATAATTTTGAATGAAATTTACTCTTTGAACTTTGACTCAGTTGAATTTTCACTTTAGATAGTTTTAACCATTTAGAATACATATACCCCATATGTTAGAAAATAAAATTGTGACCACTACAATTAGTTTCTTAAACTAAAAAAACTAATAATGTTCAAAATGGCTAAATTTTAAATAGTGAGTTGCACTGAGTTAAAATTTAAAGACTAAGCTTTACCTATAAGAGTAAAAATTATGCGGATTAAATTGCACCAATTTAAGATTAAGGGAGTAAGTGACAACTAATACAAAACTATCAGACCAAATGATCAATTTTTTTTTTGGATCAAAAAACAAAACAGTAAACTTATGAATAGGTCTTTTGAGCTAATACAAAACTAAGAAAAGAAGGAGCTGATTGAAAGAAGAACACTCCTCCCGCAGCACTCAAAGCTTCCTTAGCTAGCTTATCTGCTACCATATTTACATCAC
>JBAGKO010222215.1:0-12452 GCA_037177275.1 Acacia concinna
AATCATTAGGTAGGTTCAAGAACCCTTCCCCACCAAATCATACACTACTCTGATCCAAGAAATTTAAGATAGGAAGAGCCTAGATGTTTACCTTGGTTTGGTTTGAGGTTCTAACTTCAGCAATCACCCTTCAGCAGTTTCCTCCTTCAGTCTCCACTCTCTCTCGTGCTCTCACTCTTTTTCTAGGGTTGGGAGCTCGTGAAAAATGTAGAGCAAATGGATACACAGACCAGGTTTAAGAATTAGAAGGGGGCATGTGAGGTTTGTGGCCTGGAAAAACCCATTATGCCCTTACCTTAATTCACTTTCGGATTATCAAACAGAATTCCTACCCCAAATTGTAAAATTCATAACTAATTGTATAGACCTCCAATTGAAGTGATTCCAAAGTCAAAATGTTCCTTATTAAGCCTAGTTTTAGGGAAAATAATATATATGCTCAATTGGAACCATAGAAATACCAGTAATTTCATTTGTAAATACGGTTCCAGAATTATGCGATTTTCACTGTGCTAATTTCAAAAATTCATATCTCCTAGAATATAGCTCCAATTAGCCTGATTTACCTATAAATTTAAAGCCCATAATGTATACTTTCATCATGTAAAATTTCATAACTTTTGGACATCGTTTGGTCATGAAAAAGATTACTAGAGTATGACTGACTCCCCAACACTTTTTCTAAAACTTTCTCTAATATTCAATATCTATTGACATGATCATATATTACATTCTCATATAGGAATTTTGGGATATTACATCTTACAAAATTTATAGAAGGCAATTAAAGTCTAGAATCACTCTAATTTGACTATATGGATCCTATAGGTATATGTCTATAATAAAGACAAATTAGACTAAAGGCTAATTCCACCCTCCTTAATCTCAAGGTCTATCTGAGGTTCTCTTCATCAAGTTCAACTCCAAATCCCCAAAACATACTTAAAGATGGTCAATCAAAAATTAATAATCAAGAAAATCAATATTAAAAAATATGAAATAAATTAGCCATAATTAATTCATGGGAAATCAAATATAAAAAGCAACTAAGTTCATAGCTCCTCTAAATCTACATAAATTAGCCACACATGGCTCTCAGAATATCCAGATTCAAAGAACAAAGAGAAAAGAAGACACGTGTCTTTAGATGGACCATTTGGGATCCTATTCATAGATACTTCTTGTATTGCTTTGGGAGGAGTTTTAATTAAAGAATGAATGAATAAAGATACATATTTATCTTAAATATCTACATTCCTATCTTTTTCTTGAATTTGAATTTGAAAGACGATTCAAATATGTGGGATTGATAGATATATACTTTCCTGAGATTAAAAGATATAATATTTAATCGAAATTCCTCAAAAAGTTAAGTAATTTCATCTTCATCTTCTTAGATGGCATTATATGATATCTTGTGGGAGAAGAAACCTTGTTATGACTTGGAGGGGAGAAAATATTGTGAAATAACCTTTTTACCCTTCATTAATTATAGGTAGCCACATTTTTTCTCTTCATGGGTTATGGAAGACATGAATTTTAGCTTAAGTAATGGTTATAGGGCCCATTTAAGGAGTATAAGTCATAAACTAACACATATGAACCATAATCATGCTATAATTTGGCCGAAAAGCACTTTTAAAGTCTTGTTTTCCATGGATCCCTCTTCCTATGTGAATTTCTACATTTTTGTATTATATATCATCTTCTTTCTAGGTTTGATTGACTTCTTGACTTTAATTCCTCAATTTTCTTACAATAAATAAAACTAAAAATGCCTTTATGCCAATCAGTTTAATATAGGATAATAAAAATATGACAATTATATCTTTTTTAGCAATTGTTTTGTGTGATATCTTTTAATCCAAAACAATAATAATAATAACATATAAGCTCAATAATAATAATAATAAAATTCCATAAAAAGATATGAAAATATATAATAAAATTAGGACTTATGATATACAAACTAATGAAATCTAGCTTCTCAACATTGTTGGCCAAATAGTGTTTTAGTATTTAAAATGTGAGTTAAAAATAACTCACAAGTTCTTTAATATTCACAAGTAGATAATATTTATGAAACTACAATATTGATGTCAAATATAATATCTTTGTAATTGCTTTATGTAATGAAAATTTTTATTTTAATATGAAATTGTACCATCCCGGAATTTTTGTAAGTCAAGGCTAGAATAGTGTTTTTGGGCTAGACTGATTGTCCCTAATAATTTTTTAGGCCTAGAGAGGTATTCTGAATTAGCAGAGGGCCATAGTCTATAAAGAATTGAAATATCTAACAACAATTGAAGTAAAATTTGGGGAAGGATGTAATATCCCAAATTTTGAGGAGTTAGTATATAATTTTATTTTTGGATATAGAAAAGCAAGGAAATATTTAATTTCCCCAAAAAGTAGCCCAAATATTTTAAAAGCTATTTTTGGGATTAAAGGCCAAAATTCTTGAGATAATTCAAGAAAAATATTTTGAGATTATAGTTTGGCCTAATATTCTAGGAAAATTTTCTTATGGATAAAAGAGGCTAAATGAGGAAGAAATATTTGATCATGTGATAAGAAAAGATTTTTAGATATTATTTCAGAAATAAAGAGGGACTAAGATAAAAATTGGGAAACATTGGAAGGACCCAATGTGTAATTTTATCCCACTCATATATTTCACTCTTATTTTCCTGTCTTCCACACATAAGAGTACAGGATAGATGAGAGTATGCATGTTATTCATTTTGCCTTTCTTTTCCACATGAGACCTCCTTCCGATGACAGCTGGAGAAGTGTCATTTTTCTCTTCCTCGCATGCAATATAACAGACAGATGGCAATTCATTTTCATGCATGCAAGCCATGGTTATTACTTCTGCCATCCCATTTCATTTTTCATTCGGTCCAGAGGTAGAGATTAGAGTGGAACTGAGACAGAGAAGAGAGAAAAGAGAAGAGCATCACTTCGCCGAAAGAAAAGAGATTCACTCTGCCATTTATTTCGTTGACTGAATAGAGAGCAACCGAGAGAGTAAGGGTCTGCGATTTCACTATTGGAGATTCATCATTCTCCATTCTTCACATTCATTTTTTCTATAGCACAGATAGAAACCGTGAGCTACAATTGCTCATTAGAAATAAGAGGATCAACTGAAAGAAGGGTCGAAGCGTTTTGTGAAGACTCCCATTCTCAACCCATTACCTTCGGTCCAGCGCAAGATAGAGAACAGAGATCATAAGCTTGAGAACAATGAAGCAAAATGTGAAACAGAGAAAGATCACAGTCACGGTGAGTTTTCCCAACTTCCATCTTTGGTCTCTGTTTTCCCAATTAGATTGCATGTAGTGTTTTGGATCATGCATGTGATGTTTTCGGTTCTATGATGAGCTAAGAAACAAAAACGCTGGATATATATAAGTGTGGGTGTATGTTGGATGATGAATGTAGAAGAGAAAGTGAGTCTGGTTGCATGTGCACTACTGCAAAAAGAAGGTATAACGTCTATACGAGACGTCTGTTTTTAAAAGATTAGAAGTTAAAAGTTAAGCGTGGCACAATCGTAATTAGAAGGAGGAGAAAATAGAATAGGATGCATCTTTTTTTTTTCAATAGACGCATAAGAGGCACCACATGCACGTTGTTAAGATGCGTTTTGTAAAAAAAATATTTCCATTATTTGAAATAATGGACGCCCCTGAGCGTCCATTATTTGGTAATAAAGGACGCTCGTTTTATCCAAACCTGATGCCTTTATGGGCGTCTATTTTTTTGAAAAAGACGCTAACTTTTTACGTGTCCCGCATAGACTACTCCTTAAAAATAGACGTAGAAAGGGTTTTAAAATAGACGTTAAAAAGGTCTTTTCTAGTAGTGGTGTTCATTCGGTTCTAAGGTTGCATGCTAGAATCTGAATATATATATATATGTAAATTATTTATGCGCTGAGTTTTGTTTGGAAAAGAAAAACAGAGATAATGAATATAGGTGTATTTTGGTGCACTTGAGGGGTTGCATGAGCTTATCTTGGTTCTATAAATAAATGTTGAATTAGAGAACCAAGAATACATAGGTATGAATAATGTACAAATAGTTGCAGTTTGGAAATGGTATTTTCGGATTCAGAGCAATCTGTTTCGTGTGAGTTTTTGACAGAGTAAATGAAACCCATTGCCTCTGAACATTGGCAGTAAGATAGAGGACATGTCAAGATTTAAAACAAGTCCTATTTTATGTAAATTGGATTTATAGATTAGGAGATATGATTTTTGAAAGTTAAGGTTAAATTCTGGAAGTGAATCACTGACCACCGAAAATGAAGTATGTCGAATCAGAAGCAAATGACCTTATTTATCTATGAAATGTTATGAGGAATTAGTACACATACAGAGATTTAAAATAAACTTGGAACCATGTCATTTAGAATTTTGTAGATTAAGTTATGAATTTTACAAGTTGGCATGATTCTGTTAGGATGAATTCTGGCTTTCGAATTTCATGTGATGTTCTAATAGAGCAAAAAAAATTTTTTTCTTATGAAATTTGGTGATCTATTAGTAGATATACTAAGATTTAAAATGAGTCTAAGAAAATACTAAATGGATGTCTAGAAAAATAGTTATGATTTTTGAAAGTTAGGACTCAGTCAAGGAAAAATCAGGGAGTCAGTATGAATAATTAGAATAAAAGCCTATTTTTTATATTTATACGTATAATCTGACTCTGTAAATTATTTTTCCTATAAAGGAGACTTAATGATGGTTACATAAAACTTGGAATCATCTTAATTGGAGTTTCCTAGAAAGAGTTATGAATTTGTCAAGTTCAGTGAAAAATTCAGGACTACATTAAGAAAGAGATTAATAATATAAATCAAGGGTATTATGGTGTGTTTATTAACCTACCCTTACATGTATATGAATTCTAAGTTTGATATTGCCTACGTCTTCAAGGAGTAATCAAGGACATAAAAAGGTAGAGGTATATTGGAGGAAAGTGCGACAGGTAGTAACTTTCTCTCATCATTATTATGTATTTGTTATGCATGTATGTTTTTGCCATCATGTTGATTATGCATGAGAACATGTAAATTGCCTTGTATGACTTTGATTGTCATGACAATGTGCAAGTAGCTAATTTATCTGTTTGATGTATGGGCATCAATGATCATATAGCATTATAAGGTGTTGTTCTCTGTGGCTTATGTTGAATGCTTTGTGAACTTGCATGATATATGATGGATTGTAGCTACTATTGAGATTCTCGTGAATCTCATCCCTTTCCTAAATTCATATATAGCAAAGGCAAGCATCTGAGAAAGGCAGGGGAGTATTACTGCAGTTAAGTAGAAGGTTGTGAAGCCTAACCAGTTTAATACATTAGTTGATTGTATAATATTTTATGTTATACATATATTTTAATTAGCCTGGTAAAGGCTATGGTTTGTATAAAGTATAGTAGGTAGCTATATTTATTTTATAGTTGAATTGTAATTTCCGCACTAAGGAGAAATATCAATGCCCAGGTACCATAGGTAAGTGCTGTCTTCAATGATGGCCGCTTAAAGGTAAGCATAATAGAATTAGCTTTGTAATTACTAGATATAATTCAAAATATGGTTATGGTTATGTATGAAGAATCCATAACTCAATAAGTAATTAAGTGAAAGATGAAAGACAAAATAAAGTTATTAGAGAAAAGAATCTTTGTTGCTACCAAAATATATCTTCATACAACAAAAGGGGTATTAATAAAGATTTTGAACCACTGATTAATTATTTTGAAGTTTGATTTGCAAAGTTTTAAATTATTCAGATAAATCCATTCATATTACAAGTTCGAACCATGTGTCTGGATTTGATTTAACAAACTCTTTGCGAAATGGTTTTTAATTCCTAAGATCAAACTTGACTTCGTAGTTCAAAGTCCTTACAAATTAACTTATAAGAACTAAGAGAGAGTAGAGTGTCACATTTTAGGTCACCAACAACAAAGAAATTTAGATAAGAAGAAAAGTAGATCAAGTGCGAGAGATTGGAGAGATTTTATTGAAGCATAAACGTGAACACAATGATTTCTGAAAAATTTGGAGTACAAGAGTGATTGTGAGTGTTACTCTATCTCCTTAACATCTAAATCTGCCTATTTATACAGCTGATCTAACCCTACAACATGTTTATCCCATACCCTTGAATATAGGAGTTAGGTACACAATATGCAGATCTAACCAATCTTCCCCAAGACTTCAGGCTCGTGGGGTAAGACCAATGCAAGAATCTCCATGTGTCCCTATAGCCATCTTGACTGGGTCTCTCTGAAGGATATCTTCTATTGGGCCTCCAAAATGTATATTGTGTTTCTAGGCCCTACCATCTATAGGCCCACTTCTATTTTTTGAGCATACATTAAATCCCCCACTCTCCCTATTTATTAGGTAGATGACAGAGAGAGTAAAAACTTCCTTTATTCATACCCATCTTGCCATACGGTCGTACTTACAAATAACCACCCCATCTTGACATGTCGCAATCCTAGCCACTCTCAACTAGACTCATCTAACGGTGGGGTTTGAAGCCTCATGTTGGCACAAGTTCCAGAGGACACCATAATTATGGCGTAGGTTGGTTCTTCATGATTGGGCAATTGTTGCTTGGTCAAATTGTTTGTAGTTACTTTTCCTGTTTTCCCCATTTATTCATGTTGCCATCTTCGTTCTCTTCACCCTTTGATTTTATCTTTCACTGGTCTCTCCATTATGGTGTTTTCATCCATACGAAATCGCAATACTAGCTCCATTCCTTCCCCAAATAGTTCTTCCACTTTCACCCTTGTTAGGTAACTTCTGTCCTTTGCCTTGCTGTTCCTTATAGGCTCCATTTGTCAGTTTGATATGGGTTAACCTACATTTCTGCTTCATCTTTGTTATCATCTATCTTTAGGTTGATTCTGGGGGGATTATAGTGAGGGTAGTTAGATCGTGGATTCTCTCCAATGTTGGCTTTCTGTAGGATTGAATGTCAAGTCTAGTTCTGCAATTAGGGATCTTTTTTGTACGGCCAAATCTGGCCAAAATGACTCCACCAAGTCTGATTCGTGGATGTACCATAAGGAGAACAAGATTCTTCGCAACCTTAGGTATTTTAGTATCTCAGAGGGAGATTGGGTAACCACCATTACAATTTACACAATCCCTTCACATATAGAAATTAGGGTTCCCCATCCAGCTGAGACTACTTATTCTATCGCTAAGGGATGGACATGTATAAACGTTGAGTGTTTTAGATATGGGTCCTGCATTCTCCTTCCCCCTTTCGTTCCAAGCCTATATAGACATTTCGATCTGGCACCCGCTTAACTAATGCCACATATATGACGAATAGCCATGTCACTGGAGAAGTTGAGTGAGGCAATCGAGGTGTTGCTTACAGTGGAAGACCTTCTCCAATCCTACTTCCTTATTATGCACAAGAATGGTCGATACACATTGTTCGCTAGAAGCAAGGCCCCGTTATTTGTCACGGGCGAGCAAATCAATGACAGGGGGTGGAAGGACTGGTTTGTCTTCATGAGGTCCGACCAAATTGTAAATGAAGGTCTTCCTATGCGTTCCTCTTAGAACCTTGAGAGTAAGCTTTCTTTTGAGCATGAGAATTATGTCTTATTTTTAGTGTACTCATGATGAAAAACTTCCTTGTCTTTGCAGATGTCGGTGGGGATAGATCACTACCAGAGGGATTCAATGAAAAGCGCATCAACTAAGTCTTGGCCATCCCTGTCACACCTTACGTATGGACCATCTTTAGGTCTCTTAACGTCCATTAGAGTTGTACTAAAATGCAGAATACGTAAAAATAAAAAATGTGACACCAGAACATGCTTCATCATTAATACAAATTCATCAAACTTAATTCATCACATTACTTCATTACATTTTATTAAATGTCCTCGGCATGGTCTTCAACCTTGGACGTCTTTTCCACTTCGCCTTAAAGACTCGGGCTCTAAGTCATAGTTATATTTGGGGGGTGAAATTCTAGTGAATCCCAATCACAAGTTAACATAATTCGAATATCATACATGCATGCAACTATGTGACAAACAATAACTAACATGGGAGCTTACATGTTTTGTATGCCCTATGGCAACATAAACTTAATGCACCTGAGGAAAAATAATAGCTATAGCATTTACATGTTAAGCGTGCAAACATAACTTAGTTATCATTTTTATGACAACAAACAAAGCACATACATAAGCTCAATAAAACATGTGCATCATCATAGAAAAATACAAGCAAGTATGATAAGAGAAATCATGTAACATTGCTACCTTGCACCTTAGCCTTAACCTTAACATTCTCCTTTGGCTTTTCACGTCCTTGCCTTCTAAGGACCTCTTTGAAACTTAAAAAATCCTAAAAAAGTCAATAAGGTATCAACAACCAATATTAACATGGAGAAGTTCTTAGACCAACTTTCTGGAATTTCACTCATTCTGACCCTAACTTCAAAAATTCACATATTTAATTCTAGACATCCATTTGCTATGATTTTGAACTCATTTTAAACCTTAGAATGTCTACTTTTAGATCACCAAATTTCATAGGAAACGAAATTATTTTGCTCTGTCAAAACATCACATGAAGTTATACTACCATAATTATTCCAGACAGACAAGGGAAACTTGTAAAAACCATAACTAATTCCACAAAATTCCAAATGACCTGGTTCAAATCCCATTCTCAATTTTCATATGTATATTACATTATCCTAAAATTTAATTGCCATCCATGGTTATTTGAGTATATTTTAGAAGAAATAATTTCAACAGATAGAACACACATTCCAGACATACATCTTGAACTTACAAAAATCATATCTTCCTATTGACAGAACCAAAATGCACAAAATAGGACTTATTTGAAAGCTTGTTAAGTCCTCTAAATCACTGCAAAATTTAAGGGGAATTGGACATCATTTTCTCCATAAAATATTTACACGAAATAGGACATTCCTCACTGATCACAATCAGCATTTCCAGAAGTTTACCTTAACTTCATAAATTTGTAACTCTCAATCTATAACTCCAAAATATATGTTTTAGGACTCATTAGAAAGCTTAAAACTGCAATTTTTCAGAGTCATTGGTTTTCATTAACCCTTTCAAAACTTAACTCAAATCAGATAGCTTTCTGTCCAAACAAAATTCCAGAATTGCACAATGTTTCCAAAATTGCATTTCAATCAGGCATATGCTCATTTTCGGTTCAGACATATCTTCATTTTTTTTATCTAAAACAGAACCAAATGAACACATACATATACATACATTTCGGTACATCACAGACCCATTTTCGAATAGAACTCAAGCTCATCATTTCAGATTACATTCGGTTCAGTCAGAGATGTTTGATTCATAATACACCCAACTTCAGAATCAGACAATCGAAGGTAAAAAGAAATTGAAAGACTCACCGAAAATCAGAATCCTGAAGTTGTATATGGTAAATCCTTGTTTTTCACCTTCTTCTTCACTTCCGATGGAAATCGAAATTCTCTGGTTCTCTTGCTCTGTCTCGATGACTACCGAAATGGAATGGGTAAGGAGTAGGTTTGAAACCAAAATTGAAATGGAGCATATGGCTAGACGAAACTGCAGCTCATCTCCTTCGATTCTCTATTTATCTCACTCTCTTTCACGCACACCTTGGAAAAATGAAGAACAATGCCACACCGAAAACCTTTCCCTTTTCTCACTGCTGCCTATCCTCTGATTTCTTCTTTGCAACCGAAGGAAAAATGGAATGCTTCTATTCTTTTGGTTTCTTCTTTCCTTTGGTTCAGTTTTCTTTGAAATTGAAGGAATGGAATGAATGCTAGAAACTGTAGGAACCATTAGAAAGAAACCGAAACTGGACATTGAAGAGCATGAGTGTATTACTTCTTTTCTCTCTCCGTAGCACAATGGACAAAAGGTGAGGTGGCTGGCTTTTGACTGAAATATAACTAGCTTGTGTTTGATTCCATGCCCACGTGGAAAAATAATGAATGGTTGGAAATACTCCCTTTTGCTACATGAGATTTTGAGGAAAAATTTAAATAACTTATGTACAACAATTTGTGGTGTACATGGAGGAAAATAATATATTATAGCCTCAAATGTTACTCCCATATTTTTAACTTCATCAATATCATCTCAGTTAACTTTAATTTTCTAAGAAAATGTGACATGTCAGATGAATTTTCAGTAAAGTCAGTATATCGACTGTCTCTAAAAATTCTAATCTAACTGTCATTAGTCTTTAAATAATCCAAAAGTTCTCCTCAATCATTCTTAGTCATTAATTCCATCGTTTACTATTTTTTCTAGAATTTCCATGAATTTGAGTTTTTACCGATAAAATTTCAAATAGAAATTCCTAGAAATTCATTCTTCATAATTCACCTAAAAAATGTACATAAAATAATAAGATTTTAATCTTATTATTACTTAAAGAGTTTTCCCTAAAAATTGGGATGTTATACCTTTAAAGATATGTCTTTCATAGATTTCATAACATATATATAGTCCTAAATATTATAGAACGTGTTATAAATAAATGGGAGAGAGAGATAAAATATGAGAGCAAGAGAGAAAAATTCTCATTAACTATCAAGGTATATCGAGTACATAATGCATGCCTTCTATTTATAGACATAACTATACAATATTAATAGAATCAATATATGTATATTTGATAACAATAATAGATAACTATGAGATACTGAAGATATTAGATATAATGGGAGATATGGACATTCACACAAATATTATATTCATAACAGTCCCCTTGGATGTCTATTATATACGAATGCGCCTCATTAAAAACTTTAACTAGGGAAAACCCAGTGGGAAAAAACCTAGCCAAAGAAAAGAGTACGTCATTCATTGATACATTGTCCTATACTACCTTCTTAAAAACATTTCTAGAAAAACTCAATAGGACAAAAGTTAGACAAGGAAAAGAGTGCAGCGTGTATCAACTCCCCCTCTTGACAACGTTAGTAGAAATATTTGAGTTTTCGAAGACCAATGTCATGGACAAGGGTTTCAATGATTGTTCCTTAAAGAGATTTGGTGAATAAGTCTGCTAGATTTTCATTGGAGCAGATCTACTGGATATCTATCTCACCATCCTTCTAAAGGTCATAAGTGAAAATAAATTTTGGCGTAATATGGTTCGTTATATCTCCATTGATGTACCCTTATTTTAGTTGGGAAATACATGTAGTATTATCCTCATATAGGATTATTGGAATCACTTTACCAAATGATAACCCAAAAGTAGTTCACATGTGATGTATTGGTACTTCTGGATCAAGTAGTTCTTTATCACCTTCTTCGTTAATTACCCAAGGTCTAAATGGATCTTTATCCACTTACAAAGACCTTACAACCACTGGAGTACATAATAGATATGACTTACCAACGTAAAAATGCCCTAGGACTTTCTTTGTATAAGCTCCTTGATATACAAAGATTCAACCTTTTCAAGTAGTCAATCTATAATCATCACAAAATTTTATTCTTCACAAGTCCTTCATTTGAAATTCTTTCTTCAAATGATAAATTGTCCTTTAAAGCTCTTCAAGAGCTCTAATGATGTTATATCATCAACATAAATAACAATTATAGCAAAACTCACTTTTAGATCTTTTCATAAAATGCATGGGCATATTAGATTATTTTTGTATCATTCTTTTAAAAGATACTCACTGAGATGGTTATACCACATCACCCTAACTACTTCAGGCCATACAGTGACTTATTTAACTTAATTATCATTCTCAAGAACTCGAATTGGATGTTTCTGGCATCTTGAGTCCTTTAAGGACTTGTGCTTCTAACACTTTGAGTCTTTCAAGGACTTGTATATAAATATAATTGTCAAGTGAACCATATAAATATACAGTCACAACATCTATTGAACACATATCAAGCCTTTCATTTAATATTAGGCTAATCAAATAACGAAAAGTAGTCACATCAACTTATGGTGAACATGTTTCTTTACAATCAATAATGTGTCTTTATGTAAATTCTTGTGCTACAACATGTGCCTTATATCTTATAATTTCACCTTTTCATTTCTCTTTCTCACAAAGACTCATTTGTATCCAATTGGCTATACATCTTTAGATGTAAAGACCATAGATCCAAAAACTTTTCCTTTAGCCAATGATTTCAATTCTACATTAATGGCATCTTTCCATAAGGGCCAATCCTTCATTTGTTGACACTCACTAATGGATTTTAGCTCATGATCCTCATTATCATTCATTAAAGCTTATGTTATATGATAATCAAATATATCGTCAACATTGACTTTATTTCGCCCCCATCATATTCATAATTTATTGATATCTCATTTTTTTAACACATTTTAGGTACCTAGGTCTCTTCTTAGACTACAG
>JBAGKO010222234.1:0-12451 GCA_037177275.1 Acacia concinna
CCCTTTCCCCATTTGGCCGAAACATCCCCTTAACTTGGGGTCCCTGGTGATTTCATCAATTCGACGTTCCACATGCGTTCTTTCTATCTTTCCTTAGGTAAAACACTGCTCTGAACACATTGGAAGCATTAAACCAATCAAAACCACACCACATCTCTCTCTACTAGGTCTGGCCGAACACCCCCCTTTTACCCAAGGAACAATCTCAACTTCTATCAAGCCTACACACTATCTCCAAGCCTTTTCTAGCCCGAATAAACATCATACAACCTTAAACTCTCCCTCCCCTTGCTTCACTAGATACACGGGCAGCATTTCCCCTAAGAAATGCCTTAGAAACCATGGAGAAGAGGAGAAGAATGAAAGAGAATTCATGCTAGTACATACCTTATTTGCTGGCTCGGATAGCGTGGCTTGAATCTCCTCAGAATTCTATGCACGGGGGTCGAGTTTTCAGTTGGCCAGAACCTCCCCAAGGGACCTCTTTCATGCGTCAAAAATGGGAGGGGAAGAGCTCTATTTATAGAGCCATGTAAGGGTAGTCTTGGTATTTTGAAAATTCAACATAAAAGTCAACAAAATCCACTATCCTTCCCTCATGCGCCACATGTCCTCTTCCACACTTTTCTTGAGCCTTCTTAACTTCCTTCCCAAGCCAAGGGCTGGCGCATGGAATAGGGGCCCTTGTGGGTCCCACACAACTCAATAGATTACCTCATCTTTTCCTATATAGCCTTATGTAATCCAGAAATTCAAGAAAATTCATTTTACACCGAAAAATTCTGAAACATTACCCAAAAATCTGAAAATAGCCCAGAAGGCTACCATAAAAATTGTAGAATTTTTTGAGGTTTGGAACTCCAGAAAATAAGTTTTTTGCGAAAAAGTTCCTTATACCGGCGGTAACTGGTATTCCAGAATTTTCTAAAATTTCTATGGACTTCTTCTCAACCTCCAACCAACTTCATTCATCTTCTCTTATACTCTACTAATTTTCCCAAATCCCATTCTAGAACAACAAGGCCTTTAGATATCTGCTATAGTTAATTTCTGACCAAAAACCCGGTTCGGCCAAAAATTAATAAAATATTCATAAAATCACGAAAAATTTATATGGCCTCTAAAAATCATTCTGACTGCTCTATGATTTTTGGATGCTCTAAAAATAATTTCTGGGATTTTATGGGAATTTTTGGGGCTTTCGGACCTGTCCAAAATTCAACCTCTAACTTTGCCGAATTTTCATTCTTTGCACATAGGTCCTTCCCCAACTTTCACTTCAAAAGTCAGGAGATCTCTCTCTCATCTCCTAATTATGGCCCTTTACTCATCACAAATACCTCATTTAGGCCCCAAAAAAATATCCGAGTACGACCATCATCTACCCGAAATCCTCTATCTAGGCCTAGAAAATTTTTGGGATGTTACACTTAACAACTCACACGAAATGTCCTTGGTCCTTGATGTTAGATCCTATGTTTTGATGATAACTAAACTTCGAATGATTTGAAAATGTGTTTAAATTGCTTTGAGCTAAAGAGAAAATTTCACTATTGGGCAAGGTATAACCCAAATTAACCTCAAGGGTTGGTTTAAACCTCGAGGTTTCAGGGCCTACCAACAACAAAAAGGTTTGCCTCAAACCTTGATGTTGGAGCAAGGTTTAGAAGAAACCTTGTTGTCTTGTTGACTTAAGGCAAATCTTGAGGATAGAGCATACCCTCGAGGTTTGACCAAACCTTGGCAACTCAGGTAGGTTTCAAAGAAACCTTTCTTAGCATTTTGAAACCTTGCTATTGGGACAATATCAGAGAACCCTCGAGGTTGGTAAGTACTTATAACATAACCTTTTACATATGCTCTAACTTACATTTCTTAAATTCTTGATACCTCAAGGTTTGGTTACAAACCTCAAGGGTCAAGCATATCTCTGAACTACAATCTACAGAAACAAACCTTGAGTCATGATTTAAACCTTAAGGTTGCCCACTAATATGCTTAAACCTCAAGGTTAATTCCAAACCTCAAGGTAACATCATTTTGTGAAATCCTTGAGGACATATTCTCTCTGAACATCCTAAGTTAATTTCTGTCTCAAATCCTTGAGTATGATCATCTCTTCTGATTTATGAAAGTTACCTCGAGGGTACCATGAAACCTCAAGGTTATTTCAAAAATCTTGTCTTCCAAAAAACAGAGCATTATAGCGTAAATTCTTTAAATCACTCTATAAACTATTTTATTGATATCCACTTGTTTCTAACCTTCAAAAATGACTTCCTTTATACATTAGAACATGTTGTGATACCACACAAGCTCAAAATCCTCATAAAGCAAGGATGTGTCAAAGGCATTTAATGCTCAACCAAATTTGGCAAGTTTTCAATCTAATCACCTTCTTTTGCTTCAACAACTATATTTATTACTCATAGAAGAAATCTATTGTATCTCTCAATGAAAACAACCTAGAGGAATGGTAAGAACCCAATGGCAACAAACAGAACCTCAACAGTCATCACATCCTCAGACAATATAAATGCTTGATCATTTATTACGGCAACAACTAATGATCAAAGCGAAATTTTAGGAAGAGTGTTGCATTTATTATAGTTATTAATTCATTACTGTTCTTCAGTGTTTATCATTCACCTCTTTTGAGAGAGATTTATTACATTTGGAAATCAATCGTGAGATACTCAAAGTTGAGGGACTTTGAGTGGGGACTTAGATTACACATTGTAAGGGGGAGTAATCTCTTAAAGTGGCGCCCAGAGCCCATTGGAATCTTGGAGGATAGTAGAACTCAGTGAATACAGAGAACTAGACGTAGGTCGTGAGTTTTTTATCGAACCAGTATACGTGTTGTCTTTGAGCCTTCGGGAAAATTTTTATTACACCCAATTCACCCCCTCCTGGGGTGCAAAGCTTGCCTCAACACTTTAAGTCTATCACATTAACAATTCAAGTCCAATTAGTACTCTCAATGTAATTTAGTTCGTGATTATCATCGCCTAATTAAAACACATTCAAATCAGATTCATTACGTAAATTGCCAAGTGAACATCCAATGAACTCATTGAGTTCCAATTTTGTCATTCTTGTATTCAATCACTTAGACCTAGGTGACTCCAGACAAAAACTACCCTAATTACTTGCCAAATACTTTACATAATGAATAATCAATGCATGAGTTCAGAGTTCAATTTAGCCTCTGTTTCTACAAATTTGTAATACCTCACTTTTATAGGCTCTACCATACTCTATTATGGCCCTTAGAACCACTAGTTATGATCTCAAGTTGGGAAAACAAGGAATAACATTTTTCTTTTTGCGCATTACTATTCACCGCCCCTTATTTTTAGCCAACTTTAGAAAATCATAACTAATTCTAGAAAAATTGGAATGAGGTGGTTCTAAGTTTGTTAAAAAGCTCTTTCATTCCTCTTTAAGGAAAAAAATAATCCCATTCAGTGATCGCATGACAATCAACATACAAGGGCCCTCAAATTTGCATTGTTCATATGGTCCATTTGACACTATTCATTTGGTCACTTTCTAATTTTATTTTATTTTTGGCCCAACTTTGGGAAGGCATAACTTTCTCCAAAAAACTCCAAATGACATGATCTACCACTCAATTTGTAGCTAAAAATAACCTCTATTAGCATGCAAAGGCCAGTGGCCAACCACAGTCATTTGCTAAAACTATAGCCAACCCAATTTCAGCCCTGAAATAGCCAAAAACCATGTGCTAATAGACCACAATCACAACACCGTGCTATTTTCCCTTTTCCTCTCATTGTCAACGTAACATGGACAACATAACAGCTATACATGAACATTCCCATATCATTACAACACTATGGCAAACAATATAGTGTCCAGTATACAACATCTTCAGAGTATATGTATATATATACAAGTTAGAAGCAAATGTAGGTAGCATAATCAACATGCCTTAACTCTTTACTTTGCCTCCTACTGAACATTCACCTACATTGTGAAGAGGGTAAGGTTTCTTGGGAAACCCCAGTAGCATAACGAATCCACAATCAATAACATTATAATGCAATGCAAGTTGTACTATATGCTATGCTCTACTAATCATCTAGTGCCCTCTCTCTCTTGGCACTTACCATGTATAAGAGCATACACGAGACTCAACCTTAATCACATAACCAAGGCATATAAATAAGGAGTCATACATCTCATAACATAACATACGTGCTAGCTCAACCACAACACAGTAATAAGCACATACACATAGCAAACAAGCAAAGTAATATAAGTTAAGGTTAGAGATTTTAGCTATCAATTACTCCTAAGCATTATAGATATCTCTTCCCTACTCCTGGGATTACTGGATCACTTCTCTAGAATGTCCATATACATGCCACAATTCATAGACATTAATGTATGCCACAATAAGGACTCTTTCTCTTACAAGTAAGGTCCTAGTTCCATATTTGAATTAATCAATTTCAGAGGTTCATTCCACACAATTTAACCCATGTATCCCTTATGGAATCCATTTTATCAAACTCATATCCCTACCCCGATAAATACACATGGTTGAACACCCCCTTCTAAGGGGTCCTTAGTGATTTCATCGGCTTAATGTTTCACAAGTGTTCTTTCAACCTTTTCCCAAGTAAAACAATGTCTAGAACACAATGGAACCATCAAACCAATGAAATTCCAACAACAACACTACCCTAGGGGCTTGGCTGAACCACACCCACAATACTCAAGGTAAGATTTCAATTCAATTCAAGCTCACACCTAACATTCTAGCCTTTTCAAACTTTTTAAAACATGAAATAACATCAATTCATCATCCCCACATGCTAGCTGAAACTTTAGGCAGCATTCCACCCTTAGAATTGCCCCAAAAATAGTGGTGAAGAAGAGGAAATTGAAAGAGAATAGTGGCTAGAACTTACCTCAATCGGTAGACTGATTGGTGTAGCTTGATTTGTTTTAAAATTTTAAGTTCATTGGCCAAGTTTTCAATTCTCCAGAACCTCCCCAAGGGCAAAAAAAAGGGCATGTTTGGTTGCACATCAAACAAAAAGTCAACTTTTTCAGCTCAAGCCATTCACACCATGACATGTGTCATGTTCTAGAACCTTCTAGAAGCTTTTAACCTCTCCTCCAAGCAACCAAAGCTGGCATCACATTTTGTGGGGCCCAAGGAGTTCATCTAGCTCATTCTTCTAACAATTTTCCCCATATTGTCTAGAATACTGGGAAACTTCCAGAAAATTCTATACTTGTTAAAAAATTCCCAAAATTTTCCCAAACGTCTCTAAACATGCCAATAGGCTACCATTAAAATTTCATATTTTTTGAACATGTAGAACTCCCAGAATAAATTCTTCTCTGAAAATCTATTATATCAGCGATTAACCGATTTCAGCAATTTCTGCTGATATCTCTGAACCTCTTTCTGGGCTCAAGATAATTTTAGAAATTCTCTAACATGCTATACTAATTTTCTCTAATCCCAATCCAGAACATTGAGGTCCCTATATATTTAGAATAATTAATTTTCAGCCAAAATCACGATCCAGCTAAAAATTTTTAAAATATTTCAAAATTCATTAATATTTATATGACCTCAAAACCTCATTCTAAGGCTCATATTGTCTTGGATACTATTTTCTATTTTCTAAAATTTTATAAGAATTTTTAGGGCTTTCAGACCTGACTGAATTCCATCCTTAAACTTTGTTGAATTCTTACTTTTTATATATAGGTCCTTCCCCTTATTTAACTTCAATAGTTGTGAGATCTCTCTCCCCTCTACAGACTAAGGCCCTTTACTCATCTTGAATCCCTTATCTAGGGAGCTAAAAATATTAGGATGCTTGTCACACCCCACTTTCTAATGCATTACCATACACCATTATGGCCCTTAGAACTATTAGTTATGACTTTAAGTTGAAAAAACAAGGAGGTGGTTCCAAGTTCGTTAGAAAGCTCTTACATTCCTCTTTAAGGGAAAAATAATTCCAAGCCATAATTGCATAGAAATTAGCGCATGGATGCTCTCAAAAAAGTACTGTTCATATGGTCAAAAAGCACTATTCATTTAGTCATTTTTCCATTTTCCTTTATATTTGGCCTAACTTTGGGAATTCTTAACTTTCTTTGCAAAGCTCTTAATGATATGATCTACTATTCCATTTGCAGCTAAAAATACACTCTATTAGCATGCAAAGGCTTGTGGTCAGATTCCATCATCCAGTCAAGATATAGCCAACCCAAATTTACATAAAAAAACAACAAAGAACTCAAGTGCAAATTGACCACAATCACAATATCATGCCAATTTCACTTTCCTCTCAAAGTTCATGCAATTTCGGCAACATAACGGCTATACAATAGCATATCCCCAAATATACATCATATCACAGTAGCATACCACAACATTCCAGAATACTAGGATAAATGTATATACATATACAGTCATCCAAACAGTTTCCAAAAGCAATACGGGAGATAATATAACATCATTACATCCTTTCCTTGCCCTTGCCTCCAATGGAACATTCACCTACATTTTCAGAGAGGGTAAGGTTCTTGGGAAACCTCAGTAGCATATAGAATCCACAACTAGTAACAGTATAATGCAATGCTAGTTATGCTATATGTCATGCTTTACTACTCATCTAGTGCCTCTCTCAAGCACCTACTATGTACAGGGAGAATGCACGTGACTCAACCTCTATCACAAAGCCAGGCATACAAGCAGGGAGTCATACATCTCATCACATAACATGCTTACTCAACCACAACACAGTAATCAAGCACACACACCAACAGACAAGCAAAGCAATATAAGTTAATGTCAGAGATTCTTGCTACCAATTACTCCTCTTGCTGCACCGTGCAATGTCCTTCCCTTTGCTTTTGAAACTCTTGGATCACAACTCTGGAATGTTCATACACAAACCACAATGCATAATCATCAATGTATGCTACATGACATAACCAAGGATCCTTCTCTCATAAAAACAAGATCCTGGTTTCTCATATCAATTAGACAATTTCAGAGGTTAATCCCACACAATTTTAATCACTGAATTCATTTGTGATATCTATTCATCCCAACCCTATTAATCCCTCTTGGCTGAAACACCCTCAACAATAGGGGTCAAAATATTTTCTTTAATCCAATTCTTCCACATGTATTCTTATAACTTATCCTTAGGTAAAACAATATTCTGAACACAATGGAATCATCAGATTAATGAAAATCAAGCTCTAACATACCCTACATGGTTAGGCCGAAACATACATGCCATCCCCACACATGTGATTTCAAGTCAACTCAAGCCTACACACCTTGTTCTAGCCTTTTTCAATGATTTAAACCATAAAACAATTTCAAAACTCCCTCCCTCTTGCTAAACCGAATTGGACAGCACCTCCCCTCTATTGGGAGTGCTTCCAACCGTGGAGAAAGAGGAGAGAAATGAAAGGGAAGAGATGCTATAACATACCTCTAATCGGTGTAGCTTGAATCGTCTTAAAATTTCAAGTAGAACGGTTGGGTTTTAAAACTACCAGAGCTTCACTTGAGAGACCAGAGTATACGGCCAAAATGGGGTGGGAGAGCGCTATATTTATAAGCCTTGGTTAAGGCCATGTTTGGCTAGAAGGATAATGCAAAAGTCAACTTTTTCAACTAGCCCCATTCACACGGGAGCTTGAAACTTTCTAGCATTTTCTTGACTATTCCGGAATCTTTCATATATTATCTTTCATCTAGTAGTCTCGCCCTTATCAACTAGAATTACTGGGAAAATTCCAGAAAATTATATACTAATCCAAAAATTCCCAAATTTTTCCCAGGGCTCTCTAGATATTCCAATAGGCTACCATTAAAATTTCAAGATTTTTGGACATCAAGAACTCCCAAAATAAATTTCTGACCAAAACTACACTATTAAGTAATTAGTCGATTCCAGCAATTTTTGCTGCTATCTCCAAACCTCCTCTTGGGCTCGAGATAATTTTATAAATTCCCTCACATATTATACTAATTTTCCCCACTCCCAATCCAAAACATTGAGATCCCCATTTCTCTGGAAAAAATCATTTTTGACCAAAAACCCAGTCCATCTAAAAATAATTAAAAATATTCAAAAATCCATTGAACATTTTTATGACCTCAGAACCTCATTATAAGGCTCACACACTATTATGGTTACTCTCTTCTATTTTCTGGGATTTTACTGGAATTTTCGGGGCAACTAGACCTAACCAAAATCCAGCTACAAACTTTACCGAATTATTTCTTTTTACAGAAAGATCCTTCCCCTAATTTCACTTCAATTGTTGTGAAATCTCTTTCCCCTATACAAACTAAGGCCCTTAATTCATCCCAAATACCCCTCGTAGGCTCAAACAATGTCAAGGTATGACCCCTGACCTACCCTAACTGCCTTATATAAGCCTAAGAATTTTCGAGATGTTACACTAACAGTGGTATTTATGGGAATCCCATCATCTACCTTAACTCTGCTTAGTTCATAGAAGTCTATACACAGCCTAAAGCTGTGATTTTTCTTCCTCATACACAGTACCAGAGCACCCCTCTAGGTTTGCTAAACCTTTCTCTACTAGCTCCTCTATCTATCCCTTGGCTAAACCACCTCATTGGGAGCCATTCTATAAGGAGCTTTTGAGACCTACTATGCTCCTAATACCATATCAATGGTCCTCTCCACCTCTCTCTCTTATGGCAATCCATTGATCTCTTTTAGAAAAGACTTATAGAGCTCACTGACTACTGGGATTCACTCTATCCCCTCGTCAGCTTCCACCTACCCTAAGAGAGACACTACATAGCCTCAACAACCTTGCCTCAAGTACTTATCTACATGAGCCTCTATTACAAGGCTCAGTTATACCTCGGCGCCAGGGACTAATTCTCTCCCTAAGAGGAATACCAAGGATATACTCTTACTATCGAGGAGTATAGCATTAGACGACAACCAGGTCAGGCCAACTATGGTGTACCTATCACGAAGAGGCATGCAACTCTAACTCAAGGCAACATTGAGTATACCGGACAATACTGCTCAAACAAACTCTGGAGGTGCAACCTCTGGCACCAGTGGGAGTGAATACGAAATCACATGGCAAGCCATCAACAGTGAGACCCAACCGCCCCGTACATTCACACACTGTGAATGAGTGGCTAGCGCTCGAGCCCACTAAAAATGTAACAAGGTAATTATACTATGTACCTTATATGTTCAAACGACTTACAAACCTCTGCCTGGGGTCAAGGCATACCCTTCTTTATACTTGGGATCTCCAACTATTAGCACTCTGCACACACTCCCGAGCATAATGTCTCAACCTACCATAACTATAATACATCTTTCAGCCCATCATGTATGGCCTCTCTCTGTGATCCCTACTATAAATTTCACATCTCTTACTGGGCCTACCGGAGTCTAGTCCTCTGCCCCTATCCTGTCTCCTCGCTTTTCTCCACTGCTGGATCTACCTTTCTCATATTCGCAGCTCCTACAGACGTACCAGCTGCTGCTAGTAGTACCAACTATAAGGGCTCACTCCCGATCTTTAAGGCTACTCTCTCATTCAGGGCTGGCTTTAGCCCTCTAACAATCTAAGAACAACTCCCACGTCACTAAGATGTTCTAAGCCCATAACACCATCTCAGTGTTTCTCCACCATTAATCTACTTCTTACTCCAACTGGATGACCCAGTCATCAGCTATCTGTGAGTCAAAAACACACTCAAAGATAGGAGGATTATGCTTACAAAATTTTTCTACCCACTTCTAGGTAGTCTCTGGGTCATCTATCTGTTCCTCTTGCTCTTTAGCCGCAAGCTGGGGTTGCAGTGGAGCAAGTTGTTGAGGCTTCTTCGCCTCACCTGTAACTGTCTATCTTAAATGCTCTACTGTTGTGGCCACTGTTGCTGTTATGGAATGATCTATATCTTATTCCTGTCATCTTAACTTTCTATCATAGTAACAAGACTTTAGGCACATAGCATAAATACCTCATTCTCATATATATATATAAGCAACAATTACTAGCATGCAACATATACATAGAAATCATAAGTAGGCAAGTCAAACAAACAAGCAGAGCATATAAACATCATAGTAATAAGTATGCCAAAAGCTTTGCTCTGATACCAATTTGTAACATCCTACTTTTCGAGATCCTTATTATACCTCAAAGTGGCCTTTGGAACCACTTGTTACACTCGTACGTTGGAACGGAGAGGAAAATTTTCGCAAAATTCATTAATGATAAACAACTTTTCATTAATGAACATAAGCACAAAACTAGAATCCATAGGATACACTGATCATATTGTACATAGATATATGCTAAGAAATAGGAAATATAACTCTATCTCTAATCCCGTTCCCTTGTCCTGCCTCTTCCGTACTTTCACCTGCATTGTGGAGAGGGTAAGGTTTCTTGGGAAATCTCAGTAGTATAATCATAACTGGAAACCACGTAATGCAATGCATGTCATGCTATAAGTAATGCTCATACTTTACATCTAGTGCCCTCTCTCTTGGCACATACTATGTACCTGGAGCCTACACGTGACTCAACCCAAACACAAACTCAAAATAGCCAAGGCATAAATAGGGATTCATACCTCTCACGCATACAAGCTAACACAACCAGAACACATCATACAAGCATATAACAAATAGTAGACAACACAAAGCAATACAGATTAAAGGTAGAGATTCTTGCTACCGTATACTCCTTACAAGGTGTACAAGTTATGTTTTGTTGTTTTTGGCGTTAACAGATTACTGGTATGCATCTCTGTTACACCTTGATCGAAGCCGAGATTTGTCGCTTTTTCGGTCATCAGATTGATTACACATAATTAATGTAGTATAGTGCGCAACCAATCGTTCTTCTCAGGGGAGCTATCTATGGTATTCCTAAGTAATTACCCTAATTTTAACTAACCTAACGAATTGGTTAAAAAAAGGGGGTTTTGTGGTGCAAATAAATAAATTAAAATAAATCCAATTAAACTATTTTTTTGGGTTTTTAGGGTTTTGAAAATATTTTGGTAAAGTTTCTAATGATAGGACTAGTCTCTCGATGGTGGATAGTCTCTTATCATCGCTCTCAAAAGATTAAGGGAGTTCGTTTAATTTTCTAAGTCAATTTTAAAAACCCTAAGCAATCGCTTAGGTCCAAGATTCAATTAATTAAAAACCTCCTAGAATCCTAGGTTGATTAATTCTTAATTAAAACATTGTTAGATTCTCTTAGAGTGCTCTTAGATGAATGAATTAATTAATTCTCGAATTGTCAATCAACAATTCAAGAATTATGCGCAAGAGGAAAAATCAATCGTAATCACGACAATCAAACCAATTAAACATAAAAGTCTTTAAACTCATATATAGATAAGTACCAAAATCACACATCAAACTTGCATAATCAATTTAGATCTCAGTTACAATCATAACTAAAGTCTCAACACTAAATAAAACTTCCTAGATCTAGGGAATTTCATAAACATGAAGAGAATTCATAAATTTAAATAGAAAATCTACTCCCCTGGTTATTGCATAAGCTCCAACTTCGCTTCCATCACCGAGAGGCTAAAAGGCTTAGCCTCTCATGGCTTCAGACCTCCTGCAATCGCATTCGATTTTCGACTTCATGAGAGATGGTTAAGGTTTATGGTGAATTGATTGGTAGAATTTGGTAGATGGATGGTTAGGGTTATGGTTTAGGGTTAAGACTTGAGAGAATTTGGGAAACTAGGGTTTCAAGTCGTCATACTGTGAAATCTCACGGATCCAGACCGTCATTAATCATAGGTTAATCACCCTTTTATAGGCTAATCAAGAGCCCAAATCCAAAATGCAATATCTCATATTACAGTCTCAAGTCGTGACCTGGCTTCATGGAAAATCCTCCCAGGCTTGATTTTGCTTCAAAAACGCACAGCTTAAGTTTTACGAACTCAGGTCACTACCTCAGGTTGTGAGGTGGCAACCTGGAATGGCATAGAGCTCAGGTTGTAACCTGAGATTTTTAGGTTGCGACCTCAAATGGCAAACAGCACTTCAGTTGTGACTTAGCTTCCAAAACTTGTAGTTTCACTTAATGGTGCCCATGTCACGACTTCTAATATCCAAGTAGCAACCTGGGGCTTCAAAATACTCTACTTTTGTGCTTTAGCCTTCAAAATTTGGTGTCTCCATCGTTGCTCCATCTAGCTCCAATTTCTCCCTCAATTGCCTGAAAAGATCATCACAAAGAGGCTTTGCTAAGGCAAATGAAGAATCATATAAATGAGATAAAGTAATCATATTTTTACCCCTAAATCAACAAAATGCAAAGTATTAAACATATAATCTATAAACTATAAATACAATGCAAATTGAGGGTAAATGTGAGTAATTAA
>JBAGKO010222316.1:0-12445 GCA_037177275.1 Acacia concinna
ATCAAGGAGAAATGGAAAAGAAGTCCAAGGATGAAGGCCATTTTACCTATATTATGTATGCTGGAGGAGGCTTGCTGAATATTGTAATAAATTAATAATGAATTATGTTTTGTACTAGATGACTTATCTAGAATTTATGTGTAAGCTAGTGATGTATGGAACTATTTTTCCCTATAGAATCTTTAGAGGACTTTTTAGTAGAACTTGGGAACACATTATTTAATATTTGTACATTTAATTGCAATTTACCTATGTTTGACCATAATTCTGTTTGGAAATGATTAGTATCATCGAAAACAAAAATTTCAATTTTTTACATTATCCGCATAATAGTGCAACTCTAATGGACGTTAAGTGACCTAAAGATGATATATACGTAAGGTGTGATAAAGATACTATTGATCCTCTAAGGAACTGGCATTGTCTACTTGTACTTTTTCTATCCATCTTATAACTAGTATGATCTAAGTCAGTATATGCTGTAAGATATTATGATCTTCCTTTTGTATACCAAATACATAGTTCCATTGTATCAGGAAGATATCTAAAGATTCTTTTGACTATCTCTGCATGTGATTCTTTTAGAGTCGCTTGATATCGAGCACACATGCCTACATTGAACTGAATATTTGGTCTACTTGCCATAAGATAAAGTAATGGACCAATCATCCCTCTATACTTGGTAATATTGAAATTTGATCATTTTACTTTGGCATCCAGAAGAGTAGTAGAGCTCATTGGAGTGCCTGCTCCTTTGGCTTGATCCATCCCAAACTTTTTCAATAATTCTTTCAGATACTTTGTTTGAGAGATAAAAATTCCATTCTTCTTTTGCTTGATTTGGAGTCCAAGGAAGAAGGTCAATTTGCCCACCATTGACATGTCAAACTCCTCATGCATACACTTAGCAAACTCTTGAGAAAGACATTCATCAATAGCATCAAAGATAATATCATCCACATAGATTTGCACAATTAATATGTCCTTCTTAGTGTGTAAATAAAGTAGTATTAACTTTTCATTTGAAACATTCATGGTCTAACAAGAATTTACTTAATCATTCATACCATGCATTAGGAGCTTGTTTTAAACCATATAATGCCTTTTTGAGTTTAAATACATGAGTTGGTTTTGAAAAATCTTCAAATCCTGGAGGTTGTTTAACATAAACTTCCTCTAGAGTTTCATTTAAAAATGCACTTTTCACATCCATTTGATATAGTTTACAACCTTTTACACATGCAAAAGCCAGGAGTACACGAATTGCTTCCAACCTTGTTTACAAGTGCATATGTCTCCTCATAATCAATTCATTCTACTTGATTACATCCTTTTGTATCGAGTCTTTCCTTTTTTCTTACAATAATGGTAGACTCATCAAGTTTGTTTTTTAATACCCATTTTGTACCAATAGCTGGATGATCCTGAGTTCTTTCAAATTGATTTAGCTCCTCTTACATTGTGATTACCCAGTCACTATCAGAGAGGGCTTCTTTAATGCTTGAGGGTTGTATTTTAGAAATGAATGTTGATAAACTAACTTCATTCAAAATTTTTCTCCTAGTTGTAACACCGTTTTCAATATTCCTTATAACTTTATCTATAGGGTAATCTTTCTTAAAATGTCAAGCCTTGGGTTAATCTTTTTCAAAAATAGGAGTAAGATCATTCTTATCATCATTTTCAATAAAACGAATGGATTCTTTTGAAAGAGATAAATCTCCTAGTTTTTGAAAAATATCAGTATCTTCTTATTAGAATTTGTCAAAGACTCATTTTCAGTAAACATAACATGAATAGACTCTTCTATTGTATTAGTACATTTATTATAAACTCTATATGATTTACTTCTACTAGAATACCCAAGAAATAGACCTTCATCAAATTTAGGATCAAATTTACCAAGGTTTTCTTTATGATTATTATGAATGAAGCATTTGTAGCCAACAATGTGAAGATGAGCAATGTTTGGTTTTCTTCCTTTGTCAAGCTCAAATGGAGTCTTTCCAAGTCCTTTTCTGATGTAGGCACGATTTGAGATGTAACAAGTCATATGCATTGCATCTACCTAAAAGACTTGGGATACTCATTTTACATTTAACATTGCTCTTGTCATCTCAGTGAATAATCTATTATTTCTTTCTTCCATCCCATTTTATTAAGGCATCCTTGGTGCTAAAAAGCTATGGTCCATTCTATGTTCCTCACAGAAGTCTCCAAAAACTTGATTGTCAAATTCTCTACCATGATTTGTTCTTATAGACACAATTGAACAACCTTTCTCATTTTGGACTTTTTTTTTGGCAAAGATAATAAATTCATTGAAAGTTTTGTCTTTGGATGGCAAAAATATTGTCTATGTAAAGTGTGAGAAATCATCTACAATAACTAAAGTATATAAGTTTCCTCCTAAACTTTTCACCCGTGCAAGACCAATCAAATCCATGTAAAGAAGTTGTAGGGGTTTTTTTTTGTAGAAATTTGATTTTTCGATTTGAAGGAGGATCTTGTCTGTTTTCCCATTTGGCATAAATCACAAATTTCTTTTTCATTGAAACTTAATTTTGGGAGTCCTAGAACTATATCTTTCTTAACTAGTTTGTCAAGTTGTTTCATGCTTACATTTTTTAATCTTTTATGCCAAGTCCAAGAATCTTCTTATTTACTAACAAAATAATTTATATTAGAACTAGAATTCATATCAAGTGTATAATAGTTACAATCCCTTTACGCTTTTAGCATGATGTTGAGACTTTGTTGTTGATTATCGATCCTTCTTATTGACAATCAAACATTCTTCTGAGTCAAAGATAATCCAATTATCTTTATCCGTACTTTGACCCACACTCAACAAGTTGTGACAGAGACCATCTACATTATATACATCTCTGGCTATGGTTCCATGGGTTTCACCCACTTCTCCAATGCCAATAATCTTCCCACTTTGATTTCCACCAAAGCTTTCTTTACCTCTACTTTTAAGGTCAAGCGTGATAAACTTGTCTTTGTTACTAGTCATATGTCTAGAGCACCCACTATCCATATACCATTTGTTTCTTTTTGACATATTTGCAAGATATAAATCACTTTTTAGGTACCCAAATCTTTTTGGGTCCTTTAATGTTAGTTGATGTAACACCTTACTTTTTACCTCTTACCTCTTACTACCCGTTAAGATGGCCTTTAAAACCACCATCATAACTGTATGTTAGGACAGAAAAAATTAAATTTCTAAATCATACGAAACAAATAAACAACTTTCTTAACAAATTAAGGCATACAGACCAAAATCCATAATATACATTCATCATACTGTATGTATTACATGCCAGGAAACAAGAAATATAAATCCTATATCTAAGCCAATTCCCTACCTTGCCTCTTTCAAAGCTTTCACTTGCATTATGGAGAGAGTAAGGTTTATGGAGAAACCTTAGCAGCAAAATCATAACCAGAAATCATGTAATATAATTCATGTCATGCTACATGCATTGCTTGTACTACTCCTCTAGTGCCCTCTCTCAGCACTTACCATGTACCGGGAGCTTGCACATGAGTCAACCCAAACTCATACAGCCAAGGCGTATAAGTCATATATCTCATACATACATGCTAACTCAACCAGAACACAGTATACATGCATATAACAAACAACAGACAAACAAAACAATACATGTTAAGAGTAGATATTCTAACTATTGTATACTCCTTGAGTGGTGTGAGAGCTATATTTCTCTGTTTATGGCGTTGTTGGATTATTGGTTTACTTCTTTGTAATGCCTATAAAGATCAAGATATAGGGTGTTACTGTCTACTGCTAACATAATACTATAGCACTTTCCCTCTTATACCCCTTAGGGTCCTGGTTTCCCATTACCCAGACTGCATCCTTCCCCTATCAAACCCTTTTGTAGAGCATCCTATACAACCCATCAAGCTCAGGCCCATTGATAAGTGCATATTTTATAATAAATAGATATAAATTTTTGGAATGAAATATATTAAATTTATAAATATCTTATATCTATTTAGTTTGTTTAGATATATTTTCCCTTAAATCGGATCCTAAGATAAAAATAATCTTGTTATGCATAATCTACTCATATATTTGATTTTTTGCAGGAAAGAGAAAAAGAAAAAAAGAATTCAAAAAGACTAAAGCCAAGAATAATATACATACATGTGTGTATTGTGGTGGGTCCTATATTATATTACAATGAGAATCAAAACGAAATGAAGGATTGCTACAGCGATAAAAGGAGGAAGGACTTGTTCACACGAGACATATACAGAGACGCAAGACAATTTGCAATGGTGATTGAGAGAGGCCGAAAAAAAAAAAAAGAATAGCGGCAAGATAGATTTTGCAACTGAAAGAGGCTCTCAGCACTTATCATGTACTAGGAGCCTGCATGTGACTCAACCCAAACTCAAACAGCTAAGGCGTATAAACAAGGAATCATATATCTCATACATACATGCTAACTCAACCAGAACATAGTATACAAGCATATAACAAACAACAAAAAAACAAAGCAATACATGTTAAGAGTAGATATTCTAACTACTGTATACTCCTTGAGTGGTGTGAGAGCTATGTTTCTCTGTTTCTGGTGTTGTTGAATTATTGGTTTACTTCTTTATAATGCCTATATAGATCACGATATAAGGTGTATTGTCTACCGCTAATAGATGCTACAACCCTTTCCCTCTTGTACCCGTTAGGGTCCTAGTTTCCCATTACCCAAACCACATCCTTACCCTATCAAACCCTTTTGTAGAACATCCTATACAGCCCATCAAGCCTATGTCCCTCTTACTGGCCCGTCCCCACTGCTTAGGCTGGGGTCATTGGGCAGCATCTCTCTTTAGAAGTACCAAAAGAACTACCTAGCTTTAACAGCTGGGCAGCATCTCCCCCTGAAAGGTATTACCTTGGTTTGGGACATTTGGAAAATACCTCCTCCAAGAAATGTTATCTTAGTCCGGGATAGTCAGACATCACCTCCCCCTAGGAAATGCTATCTTAATCCTGAAAAATTAGGCAGCACTTCTCCTTAGGAAGACTATTTAGGCCAGGATAGTTGAACAGAACCTTCCCTTAGGTTTACTATTTAGGTCAACCCAATTGGACAAAACCTCTCCTTAGAACTACTCTAAATACTACTGGAAAATAAAAGAATTCAAAAGAGGGAGAATACTGGAACTTACTTGTATCTAAGATAGGGCCGAGACTGCTTGAAGTTCCTCATGATTGCTTGGCTTTTGAGAAGGGTAGGGTCTCTTTGAGAGGAGAGGGGATTAAGTTTGGGTGAAGAAGAGGAGGAGGGGGTATTTATAGTTGTGGTCTAGGGGTCAAAGTGCAATAATTTTTGGGTTTTTAGATATAATTTTTCTAAAAACTTTTAGATCTTTTAACATCCTCTTGACATGTGTCCTTCTACTATCTTCTCTATTTTTCTGCCCTTTTGGAGAGAAAAACATGCAGCATATGCCCTAATAGGGTATTGGCTCAATTTTGTCCAATAGTTACTCCCATATCAGTCAAAATGCTGGGAAAATTTTGGAAAATTATATAACCATCCAAAAATTCCCAAAATGTTCTCAAAATTCTCTAAAAATACCAGGAGGCTACTATACAAATTTCAGGACCTTTGGATGGCTAGTGTGGCACCCTTATTCCGATAGCATTCATATGAGAGCAGAAGAGTAGTGAAGTTAATTTGAGTTCTTAGTCCAAGAACTCTTAAAAGAAGCGTGTAAAATTTTCAAAAATTAACTTAGGAATTGAACCTGAAATTTGTAAGATTTTCTTTTCTTTTTTGTCATTTGATTAAAGATAAAGTGAAAGATTTTCTCAAAGACATTTTGTAAACCTTCACTACGTCATTAGTCTCATTGGCTCTTCTCTTTTCTGATTCAATATCATCAGACAGGTATCAACAATATATATAACTTAGCTTCCATATATCGAGCCATAACTGTTATTCTAGAAATTGGAAATGATATTGATCTAAGATATCTGGACAATACTATAATTGTCTACTAATTTGATTACAACATCAGTACTAGGGATTTCAGGGTAATACATCATAAGTTTCTCCCTACTTTGCCCTCAACAGGGTTACAAGCTATTTACAAATATATACAAATCAAAACATCCACAATATGTCAACATAGACAACCAACAAAAAGTTTAAGCATAGCTATTCTAATCTCTACCCCTTAGCTTCTAACTATCTGCATTACCTCTTTGCCTGCGAGCCACCCTCCTGTACTGTAGATTGTTTATGAAATAGGGTGAGATTCACAAGAATCTCAGTAGTAACTATAAAGTCAATTATAAAGATACAACTTCACACATCATGTCAAACAGTCAACATATAACAGAATTATCACAATATTTAATGCAGAACACACAGTTCACATATCACCCTAGCGCTAGGTATATCATAGGCCACCGATGATACTACACAGACATCCACACGAGCAGCACACAACAATATATCAAAAGGCACCAGTGATACCACACAAGCATCCACACGGGCAACAATAGGGCACCAGTGATACCACACAGGCATCCACACGGGCAGCACACAACAATATATCAAAAGGCGCTGGTGATACCACACAGGCATCCACACGGGCAGCACACAACAATATATCAAAAGGCACTGGTGATACCCCACAGACATCCTAAATTTATGAAATTTGGTGACTAAATAGTAGACATCCATTTTGCTTTTTCTTGGACTCACTTTAAAATTTAGGATGTCTACTATTTAGTCACCAAATTTCATAAGAAATGAAATTAGTTTGCCCTGTTTAAAAATTTCACAAAATCCTTCTGTCAAAATTTTACCCTATCAGATTCATACAACTTATAAAATTCATATATAATTCTAAAAAATTCCAAATGACCTGGTTCCAAGCTCATTTTAAAGTTATAAATGTCTACTATTTCCTCATAAAATTTCATGGTTAAACAAAGTCATTTCCCCTGTTGCTAAAATATCTCTTTTCGGTAGTCAGTATTTTCTTCTAGAATTTATCCTTAAATTCACAAAATTATAACTCTTAATCTATAAATCCAAAATGCATGATATAGGACTGGTTTTAAAACTTAACATGTCCTCTAAATCTCTGCAAATTTTCAGAGGCAATGAGGCTCGTTAACCCTATCAAAAACTCACACAAATATGAACAACCCCATTGAAACGAAAGGACAATTTCATCTACACTCCTTTATATTTATCTACACACTCATGCATTCATATCCAGAACCAAAATAAACACCTTCTATTCAAACATAACTTTCGGTTCAGACCTTATTTTGACCTGAATCTTTGCAAAAGTTTTCTTCTTTGCACATAGGTCAATTTTTGGATTTGATTTCAATTGTTGTGAGATCTCTCAGTCCTCTATAGACTAGGGTCTTTGGTTCATGCTGAATACCTCATCTAGAATTCAAAAAAATATTAAGATGTTATAGTTGACATAGTTTTGGGGACATAAGCTTCCTTAGGTACCCATTTGTAACCTCTAACCATGCCATGTTTCATTACATAGCAAGAGGAAGTATAATTACCCTTTCTATCACAAAAATTCCAAAAGGAGAAAGGATTTGAAAGAAAGTCATTTTTCTGAAAGTAATTTAAATACGTTTCTCCTCCTTTCTTCTTTTGTCTTTTCCCTTTATCCTCACTAGGTATATATCCAATTCCAAATCTATCTCTAGTGGCCTTTAGGGATTTTAAAATATATTTTAGCATTTTACTTCCTCTAGTGAACTTTTCAACAATTTTAGTTAAATCTTCATTCTTTTTTTCTAATTAAGAGCAGTTAATACAATTAGAATGAGATACATTTTCTAAATCTTTAGTATTCTTCTTAAAAATAACCAATTATTTCACAACTTTGATGAATTCAGAATGTAAAGCATTGTACTCAATTTGATGTTCTTCAAATGTGATTACCTCCTCTGTCTTTATGTCTTCCTCTTCGTGAACTATTAGACAAATATTTACTTCCTCTTCTATTTCACTTTCCTTGTCTGATGAGCTATCTCCCCATATAGAAGTGATGTGCGCCTTCTTTCTTCTAAATTTGCTTTTCTTCTTGTCTTTGGAAAGATTTGGACACTATGCCTTGATGTGTCCTGGGTTTTTGCATTCATAGCAAATGTATCTTTCTCCTTCCTCTAGCTGGCACCTCCTTTTTGAAATTTTTTGAACCTTGGCGCCTTTTGATAACATTTCTTAAATCTTTTTACAATCATTCTCATCTCTTCATTGTCTATTTCATCTTCTTCATCTGTATCATCCTCCTTGATTGCATTAGGTACTAGACCCTTCTTTTTCTTCTTAGTTAGCTCAGATATCTCCCTTTTGAACTTTTGTTTCCCTTCATATTCTGACAAACTTACAAAATAGGTAGCAACATACCTCATAGATTCTCCTCATGCTTCCTCAATTGCTCCGACCTTTGCTTCCTAGTCACTAGTAAGTGTGTTGAGAATTTTTCTCACTTGCACTCCTTGCTTGTAAGTCTTTCCGAGTACTACAAGTAAATTGATGAGATGAGTGTATCTCAATTCAAACTCAGCAATACCTTTGTTGTTTCTTAAAAAACTACCACATGTTGAATACCTTCATCCTCGTGCAACTAGCACATGCCTTGACCTTAGTAATGATTGCCATTGACGATTCTCATACACCATTAAACACTTGATTATTACATGCTAACCACAATTTCCTACATGTTAATAAAAACCAGACCCTTTATTGGACACCAAAGACCTCAAAGCATTAGTGTATGTTCCAATCTACCCAACAATTGATGTCCCTTTTATGAGTAGAATTGAGAGTCATGAGATTGTGGGAGTATACTCAACCAAACTTCTCAATGACAAACCACCATCTCTTAGAACATGTAATGCACTCTCAGCCAAAGAAGAATAAGAAGTATGAGTCACAACCTTAATCATACCTCTAGCAAATATGCATTCGATCCCTGCAACATAACCACAAGAAGGTCATACATCTCTGGGGCACATTAAGTTTCCAAATACTTTTCCAAAGACCCCCTCACGGTGTATCCCCAACCTAGTCAAGTTTTGATATGCTGATATGTTCGTAAACAAACAAGATAGAGACAAATGCCATGACAACACATCATCCTTAATGGCATCCCTTTATATCTCATCATTGTATTAACCCATTCATTCAAAAGAAAGGGATAAAAAATGTATGCCTATGCTTTATTGATCACGTCATTAACTATAAGGTCAAAAACGTTTTATGGAATAGCTTGAGATACTATATGCATAAGTTGCATATCACTCTTCAACTAGTAATCCTTCTAGAATTGGACCATACTTCTAACCAACCTTTCATATCAAACCATCTTGAACATTCTCTCATATGGCTTTAATACCCTTCTACACTCTCGACCTCACCCTTTTCACATCAATTTTAGGAAGTAAATCATTACCACACTTATATTTCTCCCTCATAAATCTTACCAAAAGAGTATCCCTTCTTTTTATATTTGCCCATCCAAGTTTCATCATCAAAGCATCATTTTGCACCTTAGCTTGCCTCAATTCATGTCCTCCTTCCATCTTCTAAGAGCACACATCTATCCATGCCACAATATGTAATCTTTGATTCCCAACATCACACCCCTAAAGGAAGCCGCAACCCTTTTTATCTATTTCAGAAAAACTATCTATAGACAAAGGTGTTGATTTCCTCATATACGTGGGAATAGCATCCTTAACAACTAAGACCAAAATCAGCCTAGCCACCGACAACAAAGTCCTGGCTTTCCAACTTGATAACTGAGCACCCATCTTCTCTAGAATAAATTGGTAGGTACTCTTATAGACCCTCTTACGAAGCAAGGGAACTCCTAGATACTTGCCTAAATTTGTTGTGGGTGTGAGCTCTATGAACTCACTTATTTGGCAAACCCAAGTGTGTTTCACATTTCTCGAAAAGAAGATTCTCAATTTTACATTATTTACTTTCTCTCCTGATGTAAGATAGAAATCATCTAGATAGGATTTAATAACCACTACATGTTCCAAACTGGCTGCTGAAAATATAATAAGATAATTAGCAAAGCATAAATGAGACATAACCATACCATTTTTCTTAAGCCTGAAAAGTTTCAAATTCTTGACACCCACTTCACTCTGTATAAGATAAGCAGACTTTTCTGTTCCTAAGACAAATAAATATTGGGATATTAGGTCACCTTGTTGAACTCCTTTAGAAGGGATAAATATATTTATCTCTCTACCATTCCAATATACTAGCATACTAAGTGAACTAATACAACCTTTAATTACATTAATCATCTGTTGCAATAATTTTAACTCCTGTAAGCAACTAAGAAGGAATGGTCATTTTACATGATCATACTCTTTTCAAAGGTCTATTTTAATTGCCAAAAAACCCTTCTAACCTTTCTATCACTACTTCGAATAGATAATTTCCTATGCCAATGTAGTATTATCTACCCCTTGTTTGCTCAGAATAATGCTACATTGCTTTGGAGACACCACCTACAACATTACATTCCTCAAATGTGAAAACATCACCTTCGAAAGAACCTTATAAATCATATTACTCAAACTAATTAGTAGGGAGCCACGAACTGGCTTAGGATGGTCAATTTTTGGTGTAAGAACAATATTGGTTTCATTAACATGTTTAATAGCACAAGGGTCATCATATAATCGATATATCATACTTACTACTGAGTCTCCCACAATTCCCCACTGGCTTTAAAAAAATATATAAATCATCAAGTCTAGAAGCTTTGAGTGCCCCCATAGCAAAAATAACTTGCTTAATTTCTACCGAATACAACTTTGCATCTTATTACCCTCTCTAAGCTTCCATTATATTGGGATAACAAAGCCCAAAGTTAATATGGGGTTGTAATTTATCATTACAAGTAGACAACTTCTTATAACATCATGTGCTAACCCTCATAATATCATCCTAGTCATATACGCACTCTATGTTTGAATAGCTTCTACTCGATTCATCCTCCTTTTACTATTCATCATTGAGTGAAAAAAAAAGGGATGTATTTCTATCCCTTACATTATACCAATTACATCGAGACCTTTGCCACCATGCGACTTCCTCTTAAAAAAGTGTCTCCTCAAGTTGTTTCCATAAAGTATCGCTTTTCTTCAAGTACCATTCATTATAATGATCCCTTTCTAGGAGTTTATAAATATTCTCTAATTCTTAAAGCAGCCAAGCTTTATGTATATTCACTTCCACAAACATGTTTTTATTCTATTCTTGGATATTATTGGTAAGGCATACCACATTATTATTCCATTCACTACTTTTGACTTATGATGCTCCCTTGAAATCCATCATGCATCACCCAAGGAGAAAAAAAATTGAAATGGTCGATACTTTTTCTAATTCACATGTTGACTTACAATGCGTAGAAGTGTAGGCAATTTGAATTGAACCACGGAAGATTAGTAAGCAAAGCTTGGGGACATAACTCTACCCACCCAACACTTAAACTAACCCAGTCCAACCTGCTACAACTATGTTCATGACACCTGTCAAACCCCTCTTCTGATTCCACATTTGTCAGGGAGCACAAGTGCAGTTTGACAATAAGCAAGAAATAGCCTGTTAAATGATATATTTATTACAAACTTGGGTGAATACATTGTTTCCCACAGGATTATCACAGTATATAAATTATTATAGAACGTCAAAAGCAAAGTTATAATAGTCAGGTCCAACATTCCTTGCGTAGTAGGTCCAATCCTTCAATATGCAATCATTATGTTCCTGCATCGGGAACTTTCTCCTCTAGTTAAGCAATTAAAATTTTGGAGAAAAGGGTGAGATTCAAAAGAATCCCAATAGTAACTCTTAACAAATCATAAATACATGAAAGTTATAAATACAATGCACCATATAATGCAACAGATCACATGTGTCATAACAAATAAGTTTATCATTACCCGTTTAATGACCATGCTTGACTACAGAGTAACATATCAGTCTCATATCATATCTGCCTAAGGCTCACACCTTACCATAGACTCATGCACATCACATGCATATCACATTACAAAACATGAAAACAAAGCATATAAACAATCATATATAGCATGAAAGATATAGTTACTACCTGAAGTCCTTTTCCAATCTGAGTTCTCTACCAGCTCTTTGTCCCTACCCATGCATTCAAAGGTTTAAAATCACTTGATCATCTCAAATTTTCCTAATTACCAAACTGCCTTAGGAGTGGTCTTAGTTATCAAAAACTATAAGAAATGGGTGTTTTACAGTAACTTACATTGAAAAGTAGAACTTTGGAACCTTGGTTGCTTGAACTGCTCCCTTTCTCCCCCTATTTCTGAGTTCAGGTCGTGCTATGGTTGCTAGAGACG
>JBAGKO010222356.1:0-12442 GCA_037177275.1 Acacia concinna
GAAGGTTTTCATTAATTAAACCATTGGACCCAAGTGATTGCTTGGGGTTTTTAATTAAACTTAGAGATTTAAAACTCTCATTATCTTTTGAGAGAGCGAGGATAGTTGAGCGACCATTATTGAGAGACTAGTCTATCATACGAATTTTCTAACCAAAACCATCTTTGCTAATTTTAGAAAATACCAAAAATATTTCCTTTTTGTTTTCTTTATTTATTTGCACTATTAAACCCCCAATTTACCATAATCACTTTGGTTTCACTTGAAAATTAGTTTTTAGGAATTCCAATTAGCGCTCCTCGAGAAGATCGATTGGTTGTGCCCTATACTACATTTATGTGGTGAATCATTCTAACAGACTGAAAAAGTGACAAATCTCGGTCCAATCATTGAACTAATGTAGTTTTATTTGCGGGCATCAGAGTTGTGATAATATTATTTTGGTTCAAGAAGAGATCCACTCAATGAGATTGACGAGGAGTGGAAAAGGATACATTGCGATTAAGGTAGACATGCAAAAAGCTTATGATAGATTGGATTGGGATTTTCTAAAATTCAATCTTCAGAGCTTAGGTTTTAGTGATAATTTTGCCTATCTAATAATGCAATGTGTCTCTTCAGCTATAATGAGAATATGCTGGAATAGATCCATGACTGATTCGTTTGTACCTACAAAGGGGATATGCCAAGGAGACCTTTTCAGTCCATACTTGTTTGTATTATGTATGGAACGTCTTAGCCAATTGATAAGTCTTGAGGTAGAAATGGGAGGATGGCATATGACGTAATTCTTTTTTGTGAAGTCTCGGTGGAGCAAATTTTGAAAGTAAGAGACATGATGCAGCAGTTTTGTAGCATATCAGGTCACAAAATAAACCTAGACAAGTCTCAACTCTTTGTTTCAAAGAATGTTCATTTTAATAGAACAAGTGAATTCAGCAACCTATTAGGCATGGGCCTTACTCCTGACCTAGGTAAATACCTGGGTGTCCCTATTTTGCATAAGCGAGCTATTAAGGCAACTTTCAAACCGTTAGTGAATAAGGTAGCAAAAAAGCTATCAAGCTAGAAAGGGAGATTCCTAACTATGGCAGGGAAAGCTATTCTTATCAAATAAGTGTTAGCAACAATCCCTTCGTAACAAATGCAATCCATGCTCATTCCTAAAGGGGTTCTGGCTGAAATTGATAAGATCAGTAGGAATTTTCTTTGGAGTAGAAATTCAAATGGAAGGAAACTTCACCTCATTGCTTAGGAGGCAATTCAACAGGCTAAATCTGATGGTGAGTTGGGTTTTAAGAACTTGGTGGGACAAAAGGAGGCCTACATCATGAAGATTTATTGAGGCATGTTAACCAACCCTCAATCACTTTGGGTCAAATGTTTAAGAGCCAAATACAACTGTATTGAAGGAAAGTTCCCAAGGGTAGAAAAGAAGAGAAATCAATTAGAAGTATGGAGGGCCATTAACTCAATTTGGGACAAATTCAGAAAAGGAGTGGGTAGCAGATTACGAAGTGGCAAGACAACAAAAGCTTGGTGGGAATTATGGTTGTCATTATAATTTCCACTAATAAATTATGTTGATAAGAATCAACATCTTCTTGATCCTGATGCTACTGTGGATTAGTTTGTGACTGAAACGGGTTCTTGGGATATCAATAGATGAGAAAGCTTCATACCGAGCTGGGTCGTGAGGAAAATTGAACAAATTAAACCTCCCAGTAGATCAAGAGATTATTATTTTTAGTGGAGAAAATCTCCTGATGGAAATTTTAATGTTAAAGCTGCATATAAAATTATCACTAAGCAAGCAAAAATAGCTAGTGAACCTATTTGGAGAAGCCTTTGGAGGTGGCCGATACCAGCGAAAGCTAAATTCTTCATGTGGCAAGCTCTTCATGAGAGACTTCCTACAAATGTACTTAGAGAAAAATATGGTCTAACAAACCAAATTGAGTGTCCCTTTGAGTGTTATTGTGAGGAATCAAGTATACACATTCTGAGAGATTGTGAGATAGCAAATATAGTGTGGCTTTCTATTATTAACCCTTTATATTACTCTATTTTTTCATGGTAATTTGCAGGAATAGGTAAGATGGAATCTCAAGAATGATCTAGGAACTCGCTTCTTCCATAGATGGCCATGGATACAGGCTTTTAGCTTAATCTGTTAGGTATTATGGAAAAATTGTTGTAGAAGAATCTTTGAAAATGAAGGCATGACAGCAAGGAATTTGATTCATCACTGTTGCTACTTACTTCAGGAAGGAGTTGAAGAAGGTAGTTTCAAGCAAGCTATTTTTCAGATGGAGGATCGAGGGAATGCTAGATAGATTCCACTACCAAAGCAGTATGTCATAATATATGTGGATGGATAGTAAATTAGTGGAATCAAGCAACATGTGGTGGATTAGTTCGAGACAACACGGGTACTTGGATTATTGGCTTCCAAAGGCGATTACCAAATACTACATCATCAACAGAGGCTGAATTGCAAGCTATCAAGATGGGATTATAGATGGCAAGAACCCAAGGCTAAAGAAGGGTACGTTTGTTTACTAACTCTTTGGATGCGATATACTTAATATCGATGGGTTATAGTCAAGCCCATCTCTTGGCTAATGAGATAACAGAGATTAGAACATTAATTTTTCTAATTGGGATATCTAGATAAATCATGCACATAGAGAAGCACTAATTTGTGCAGATTTGCTAGCTAAAAGAGCTTAACAGGCAAACAATGAGCTATCTCTTATTTTGGTTCCCCCAGCTTTTTGTTTGGATCAAATGTTAGCGGATATAAGCTAACATTTGAGGTTGTTGTGGAGTTGTTTTAGCTGATATAGCTTTATAGTTTTGTATTTCCAAGATTTTTTAGCTTGTCTTTGTAAACAAAAAAAAGAATGAATACTATTTATTGTGAAAAATCTTAAATTGTGTAGTTAAGAGGAATAAATCATAAAATATAAATTTTAAAATTTTAAAATATGTAATGATGAATCCCCACATACCTCCTATAAATATGGAATACTTCAATTGAAGTAGAGATCATGTTTATTCGATAGATAGTAATTTTTATTATTGCTAGTCATTTTTTCTAGGAACATAAATCTATTTGTTTACAATTTTATATAATACATTTGATTATTGTGTCCTGTTGTCATCTTATAAAATCCCATTAGGAAAATGATGGAGGAATGTGAAAAGATATTTTCATGAAATGTACATTTGTGACTATTTTTTCACCTTCTAGAAAAATATGCAAAATTTAAGATAGAGACATGATTTTTTTAAGAGAGGAGTTCATAAAATATTTATACTAGTTTTCTTTCTTGCTGAATCCATAATATTTGTCCATTTATTAGCATGCTCTTTTTTGTTTCCTTAGGAACAATGGAAATTTTAACTAAGTGGTGACCTTATTAACTTTTTGGTTTTTAATTGGTATGATGTTAATATTTTTGGCACTATGTTGTGTCGAGGATACTAAGGATGAGAATGGGGTTTTAACAATGGCGATTCTGATGAGGAATGTGCAAACTCAGAGGCCCAGGCCTCACTTCCTAGATAAATCTTTCCCTAAGTTCCAAATAGGGGTATGAAACTTGCTACTCTCTTCTCTTTATTTTGGGAATGAAGTGTTACTCTCGAGATCTATAAAATATATAGTTATATCATGTTTTTCCCCTTTCTCTATCTAAATATGTGTTCCTTTAGCTTCTCTATGTACGTCTTTTTCAGGTTTGGTTCGTTTACAATAATTACATATTGCCCATATAGCATACTAGTCTTGTATTGATAAAATTAATGGAATTTCTCAACACTATATATCTCTAGAGCCGGGAAAACAAACGGGCTTGGCCCTTTTAAGTTAAGGGCCAAGCTTGTATTTTGGAGGCTGAAAATAGAAACAGGCCTACAAGGGTAGCCCTATATAGCTTCAGGTTTAAAAAGGCCAGACCTTTAGGGCCACGGACCGGCCCTTTTAATTTTTTTTACTGTGCATATCATACTACATAAATCATTTTGGGTCAAAACTCTAACCTATTAGGTCATTACCTAATGAACACACACACCCCATTAACCACACAGGCACACACGCTCATACACTCACACACAAGACACGGGACACCAAACACACATCACACATTTCACGTTGCATATATTTGCATACTACATAAAATTCAGACTTTATTGACACGTGACAATGGTGTACCTGAAATTTTGTTGTTTGTTTGTTTCATATTTGCATGCTACATAACATTCAAACTTTATCTTGACACAATTTGTGTTAAATTAGAATTTTAATTGTTGTAATTTACTCATTTTGTTTCTTTAAAAAATATTGAAAAAAAGTGTTTAAAATGCTTCTAACCCTATAGGGCCAACCCTAGCCCTGTTGCTCTCGGGCAGGGCTTTAAAAAATATGTGTTTTTCTTAAGTTGAGCTTCAACGGGCTAGCCCTATTAAGGCCTTGGCCCCTATAGGGCTGGGCCAGCCAGCCCTTTTTCCCAGCTCTATATATCTCTATTTAACATTTTTAAGGACAATGGACTAATGGATCTAATGCGGAAACTAAAAGGACCTAATTAAAAATTGAGGAAAACTGTGATGACCTCCATATTAATTCTCCCTTTTTAAACAAACCTTACCATAGTGAAAAACCTTAAATGTCTTATATTTATAGAGTATATGAAAGTATTGTATTGTTGTGTCTCTTCCTCTCACAAACTCAACTTGAATCCATCTCATTCTTTCCATAAATATGTAGCCCTAAAATGTTTTTGTGGTGAAAATTTCATTTAAATTTAATATTTATAGTTTTAAAATTTTATATCACCCATTTTGCCCTCTCTTGAGTGAAAAGGCTTGCACTAACAATTTCAATTTCCCCCTTCTAATTTTTATTCATTTATTTCCTTTATTCTCCAATTATCATTTCCTTTGACTGGTTAGCAAATTACTATTTTAGTTAGGTTCTTAATAATCCATGTCATGCTCCATGTCATCACTTCTAGTAAAACATCCAAATTCACGACCAAAGTTCTAACATTAGTGGCCATTGTGTTTTTTTTACCTCTTTTGAAAGTTCACAGTTAGTTTTGCCTCTAAAAACATTTGGTATTGGACACACTTTCACAAAAACCTCATGTGTATTAACTCAATTACATATTTGATCATCTAACTTTATACAAAGTTTTAGCTTGGGTCCTTGATTTTAAAAAGTATGTTCTCATTAATGTAACTATTTTTTCCTTCATATATATTGAATATTTAAAAAAGATGAGCTATTTGTTTGGGACATTTTTATATTTCAAATGAATCTAATGAGTGTGAATTATACATTTTGATGAATTTATTTTTAGTGACTTATTAAGCTTTCTGAGCAACTTATTAAGTTTTGATTAAGAGGTATTATTCTTTAAATGATTTATTGTAACATTCTCCATGTTTACCATGTTATATAATTAGCAAGTTTAAACAACTTATTAAAACATTAGTACTACTATAATAGAAAAAGAAGAAACTAGTTAAAGGTATACCATATGAGCACAAATATAATCTCATTAAACACAATTCAAAACATTCATGAGGAATTTTCACATAAAACCAATATTTTCTCAAATGTAAATCTACAATAAAAATCACAATTTAAAATCCATAGTCTCATACCTCCTTCTTTAGTATTCTGCGAGAGTTTAGAAAAGTAAGACAATCTTGCAAGTAAGGAAACTAGTTCATTTTTCATATCAAAGTATGAATGAACCCTGGTTAGACATATACAAAGTCAACTCATAATTAACAACAAGAGGAGGATTTACAAGGTGCAATTGTAAACCTAAACCTCAAGTGCCTTCCCTAACATAGTCCAAGAGGAACATTTCCTGAATAATAATAATAATAATAATTACGTGGTGAGTCACATGGACTTGATAACCGCAATTCCAAAATAATAAGTATGTAGGGAATAATTTCAAGATAGTTATGCAATATATATATATTCATATAACATAAAGTATTAACATTTCTCTAGAAACAATAATAGTCCAAGAAATAATTCAGCATACATGTAACTCCTTCAACCATTCTTATAACTGCCGATAGAACCGATGACCTATACCACATAACAAGATTTATGTCACCAAGCTCTTCAATAATAAGGTGTAGCCTTGGAAAAGGGTACAGAACTCATGAAACCATGGGTTCCATTTACTTTAAATACAAGTGTCATGTCTCTTGAGTTGACCCTTAACTTAGCTAAAGGAAAGGTGATATTAAGGGCCCTAAGAATGTCAAAGCCATCCAGTGCTGACTATACCACGTGGTATAAAAAAAATCAAACTCTTCACAATCATATCTCACCAAAATCAAGTGCACTTCATTACATAATTCAACATCTCAACATTACAACTTCAATGTCAATAATTCATTCTCATCACTCAACATTCAATGCTATGCGTCATCAACATTATAATCAACAAGAAAGGCCCACTTAACTAGAAGTTTATTCACAACCATACATTTCATGTGTAAAATATTATAATATATACTTGTATAATTTAAAAATACCAACAAAAATTTATAAGCACCTCAACAAGCATACAAGGTCAATTAGAAAGTGGTTATATCTCGCTAAACCTAATAGAGAATACAACAATTCTTGTAAAACTCCATGCTCAACCACAACTAAGGAGAGTCTACATGATAGGTGTGAATATTTACCAATAAGATGATAATTAATGCAATGTGTAACAATTAGTAACTAAACCTCCAACATCCACTCACTTTGTCCCTTTGATAAATTCTAATATCTCTATCATTCATATTCTTATCGTTCCAATTATATTTACATTATTCATCCACTTTATTATATTCAGTAGAATCATTAACTACCAAATACTCAACTTAATTTCATAATTTTTCAATTCTAATATCAAATGTTCAAATGAAGGCCATTTTTTAATTTTCAATTCAAGCATAGCAAATGAAGTCCACAATTTCAAACTTTTACTTTTATTTAATCCTAATCACTTATAAAATCTACAAGAAAATTCATAAGCTCTAATTTTACTATTATTTCAAAAATCACCTTTGTTGAATAAGAATTTCAAGTATTTAATTGTAACTCAAATCAAATTCAATCACTAAGAAAATTTAAATACAAGATTCTTATTACCTAAAGTTTCTAACTGAAATAATTCATGAACCAAATAGTGTCCAAATTGACCATTCAAAAAATACCTAAAAAATTCACAATAATTAATAGAAAAAAACCCCTCAAACTTATAATTTAAAAGTACTTCTAACTTACCCATATCTAATTATCAAAGTTTCAACCAAGAATTCTCTCACCAAACTAAATTCCCTCTTAATTAATTAACCATTGTTTGCCAAGATTCTTCTTCAGTCTAAATAATTATTTCCATTTTTTTACTCAAATAACATTTCACAACCTATAAATATGTATAATATTTGATGTGGGCTATGTTTTAAATACTTTTGTTTAAATCCACCAAATCTTATTAAATTTTCTCTATACACAATTATTTAGTAATTTCTAATTACCATAAAATCACTTCATTAAATTTCATTTCAACATTAATAATGATAATATCTTTATTTCCATAAATATTTTATTGTTTTCTTAGTTCATAACTATTGTATGCCCATAAAATAGTCATCTAGGCCAAACAAGTAAACAAGCCCAGTGAATGAGGTTGGACCAAGCAATAGGAATTGGCCCAGGTCATACAAGCTTACTCCATAAGCCTATCCATGGGAAGGAGTCTAGCCTGACAGAAGGGATCTAAACTAATAGAAATTGGGTATGGGTCTAACCTGATAGAAATCTACTATAGGAGGCACGTGTCCAACCATCTTGAAGAGACCCCAGATCTGAGAAAATCGAAACTACCATATCATATTCCCAAGAATATAGTGACATGAGGCCAGGACTCATTGCATATGAGCTAAGACCAAGTCAGACATAAGAATCAGTCAACCTCCACATCCCTTAGATCCACAAGAAGAGGAACTGTATGCCCAAAAATTCGAAGTAGGCCAGACGATTGTAAAGCCTAAGAAGGAAGCCCAAAAATGTAGCAATCATCTCCAAGGCGCATAAGAAGTTCCAAATCTGGAGACTCAGCCATAGCATCCATAAGGACACGTGGAGCCTCCAGAAACAATCTATCCCCACGAGCCTAGAATCTTGGGATGGATTGGCTAGATCCGCAGACATTGCAACTAACTCCTATATTCTAGGGATGGGGGATAAACATGTTATAGGGTTAGATTATCTATTTAAAAGGGTAGATTTAGATGGCAAACACATATTGAATTACTCACAATCACTCTTGTACTATATATTCCTAGAATTCATTGTATTCATTTGCATACATTCAATAAAATTGCTCCAATCTCTTGCCTTGATCTATTTCCTCTCTTTTTTGAATTATCTTGTTGCTGGTGACCCAAAATATTTTATTTAATTACAAAATTACCAAATTTTGCTCAAATAGTTTGGCACCGATCGTGGGGACCCAACAACAAAATTTTCAAAACTTTTCGTAGCATCCAATGCAAGGATATGATGTTATAATCTTATGCATAGTTTTTGTAATTTTTTGTTTTTCCAGCCATGACATGAAAAACCATTAGTACTATAAATCACCCTACAATTTCTAAAGTGAATGTGACAAAACTGGCTAATTTGGTGAAAAAGGGAGCAGCACAACTCACGACACAAGCAAAAAAATGTGGCGCATCAAGAAGAGCATCATACTCAGCAACATAGAAAATATCGTTGTGTTTGCTGCCTAGAGTGTGCCAAATCTGTAGCAAACAATCCAAGCTCCATTCGTAACCCATCTTACCGTTCGCTCCTGGGTGATGCATGAGACTCCATCCCTTCAACCATTATGCCATCAGGTACTAACCTTCATTCTCCTAGTTTGACTAACGCTATTCCTTTGTTAGGGATTAGTGCAAGAAACACAGGCTCTAACGAGATTATTGGAGAACATCTCACTAACAAGCAACGTGATAATGAAATCTCTGGCGATCCTAACTTAACTATACCATCATCTGACACTATTGTGGAGGACCACAAGGTTCGCCCTTCCATGACTAGATAGACCATATCCAATCTACCCCATGAATGGCAAAAAAAAGATATAAGACGTAGAGGCCATCGTGACAAGGATTTTAGGGATGCTTGTTCCAATGAAAAAGAGCCAACCAAGCGACTTCATTGATTCCTATCCGCTGATTAGATCGCCTTGGTAGCATATGCATACCATCACCATTCCTAGTAACGTACATGAGGCGTCTATTACATGGGGTGCGGATCTAGCCTAACGAGGCCCACCATAGAATGGATCATGTCCTTACCTTCCCATTCCATAGCATCTTTCGAATACCTGAACGTCATGTTTGATAGCAGTTCTTTAACAACAGGAAACTTAGAAAGCAACCCAACAATGTCATTTTTGAAAAAATTTTAAATTGTGTTCTTTTGTATATCTTTTCCTAACTAACCATAACAGGTAAATTTGCAAATAAAGCAAAACCACTCGAGATTCTTGTGGTAAGTAGGCAGAAATGGCTGAGGTAATGAAGAATCAGGCTGGTTAGACCACATAATAGACTAGGATGATCAGATCATAGAGTAGGCTAGATTGGTTAGATCATAGAACAAGCTAGACTGGTTAGATCACGAAATAGGCCAAACTAGTCTCATAATACAAAGCAGTCATACACTAAGTAGCAAAAATTCCTCCAACACTAGAAAGAGAGAATTTGAACTTAAGAGAACATATGGCTTCATATACAATGTTGGCTACCCCAAATTCGTGTTGGCACGAACATATACTATCTGCATCTATTGTACTGTGACGACCAATTTTATAAGTAATACTACCCAGACTCTCAATATTACTAACCAAACTTTGGTCACATGACCTATCATATGAAAAACGAATCTTCAAGATCCTAAAGGACTAACCATTCAGTTGGAAAGGTACAACAACAAGACAAATCTATAATGGTGCGACTTGCATTTTGACCATGGCTATCATGCATCAAACTACATTGTGCTTAGACCAGGAGTTGTGGAAGTTCTCAAACGAGGTCACCTGACACACTTACTAAGAAACATTGATCTTAGTCGAGTAGTCATACTAACTATGTAGGAAAACTAACTAGACTAGAAGTTGCAAAGCTCCTCAAATGAGAGCATCTAACACACATACTGTGTAGCCAAGTTAAGATCACCACGTAGTCATACTGACCATATAGGTTTTTCACCAGCAAAGTCACTAAGGTTTGTAGACCATCAATTTCATAATAGGGGATCAGATCTTGCCAAGATAGATGCTTGCCCAAGTAGGCTGAGTAATTTAGGTAAGACTACTCAATCAAGTAAGTTAATTGACATGCAGGTTTTTCAGTAGAGAGCCACCCAAGATTTGTAGGCCACCAATTGCGTAACAGTAGGCTCATATCTTACCAAGATAGACACTTGCCCAGGTAGACAAAGTAATCGAGGTAAGACCACTTAGTTAGGTAAGCTTATTGACCATGTAGGTCCTTCATAAGCAGAGCACTCCAAAATCTACAAACCATCATTTGCATAGCGGGGGGCTCGAGTGTCTTCACTCACTAAGCAGAAAAGCATCATGTTAGACTCTAGCCAAGAGGATGGTTAGACGATCTTACTAACTAAAGGGATGGTTAGACAACGTTCTTCGAAGGTCACCCCATCCGTACTACACCAAGTGAAGTCAATCTTACTAACCAATGGGATGGTTTACATCACATTCTTCTAAGGTTGTACCATCCACACTCCACCAAGAGAATATCGTCTTACTAACCAAGAGTATGGTTAGATCATGCTCTTCAGAGATTAAATAATTTGATTGGGTCAAGTACACAATGACACATTGATAATCTCTGTATTCTTTTATCAATTTTAATATTACATATATGTTGATTGATCCAGGACGTACTACATGTACTCCTTTGAGTCATATAACTCTTATCCAATGGGAATTAAGACACATAAAATCAAAGGACAACCTTAGAATGACACTAGATGGCCTAAGACTATAAGGCATGCATTAATATTGACCATTCAAAAAGGGAGGTCTACGTGAGAACAAACCTACCATCTGGCATATAAGATATGTTAATTTTCATTTATAACATCGATTGCTTTGCCTAGTCCCATGTAAATATGATAGGTACATATCCTGAGGTGATAATATACAAGTTAAATGTCAACTCACTTTACAACCAATCAAGGAAAATAAACCCGGGATGTACCTAACCTTCAACCTACTCACCAATCCAATTCAAATTAAAAAAATACATGACGTACCACCTACAAGGTGTGTCAATGATGTCTACAAGCTAACAATTGAAGCAATACTTGATTGATGCACAAGTTGTTGCCAAACACAAAAGAGGACCAAATGTTACCCATGTTCTTAGCTGTCTAAACCAGAGCTGCTAACGTCGTCCTGGTAAGACACAACAAACAACGCCCAACCTATAATGTCAAGTGTTTTTTATTGTGAAAAACTAAAGGGAAATTACTTAAATAAGTATACTTGAGTAGTATCCACTTAGAATGAAAGAATGAAAATGTTTTTGAACTTGACAGAAACCTTGCTGGTTTTCCACCCTCGAGGGTAGCTAGCCTTGCCATAATGGCAAGGTTTGTGGCTAGCCTTACAAGGTGATTAAAATGTGTCCCAGCCTCGAGGGTAAATGTCAACCTCGAGGACACGGACCCTAGGTCTCAACAGCCAGGTTTATGAGAAACCTTGTCTTGGTTGCAAGGTTGGACCAGAGCCTTGCCCTTTAGCCAAGAGTGACCCCACCCTCGAGGGTGAGAGTCAACCTCAATGACATAGGTCCTTGCAAGGTTAAGAGATCAACCTTGTTGGTGGTGTAAGGCTACTTTTGCAACCTTCCTTTAAAGAGTACTTTCTAGTGGTTGAAGTCACGACCTGCGTAGTTTGTTGTCACGACCTGAGATTCACTTTCTCTATGTACTCTTTGGTTGTTTTAGTAGCGACCTACCTCTTCTGAAGTCGCGACCTGAATCTCATCAGTTTGCATGAGCTCTCTGGTTAATCTAGTCATGACATGAATCTTCTGAAGTCGCGACCTAGGTTTCACAACCTTGTTAATGGTGCAAGGCTATAATGAAACATGGCTGTGTATTTCACAAGGGTGTAAGTTTACGCAACCTCAAGGGAGGTCTTTAACCTCGAGGGTGTGACCTTGTCAGGAAACCTTGTAAGGCAACTCAAAACCTGGTAGTGTATTTTAAAACCTTACAAGGCTGAGCAACCTTGAGGGAACTCTCTGACCTTGAGGGTGGTAAGCACTTTACACTCATGCTCTGAATTATGCTTTATTTGAAAGCCAG
>JBAGKO010222459.1:0-12435 GCA_037177275.1 Acacia concinna
TTTTTTATTATTAATTTATAGTTTGAATTAAATTCAATTGGTATTTATTCAATTTAATATTTAAGTTTTTTATTTTTAATTCATTTATTGTCTTCATTGTATTCCTTTTTCAACATTAATATTCATAACAGTGTATCAAACAAATGAATAAATAGTTGTGGGCATTTCCTATCGTGGCGCTCACCCACGATAGGCCCAAATTTATTTTAAAAGTCAAATTTCTTTTGTTTTTTTTTTATTTTTTTTTCAGTTACTCCTATGGGCTTTTTTAAATGAGTGTCATAAATGATGTTTGTCCATACAAACAAACACATATTGTGGTACTTGTTTAAGGGAGTGACACGATAGGGTCGCTACTTAATCCTATATTTGTAGTAGTGAAATAAAATTTCACAAAAGTTCTAAGAATTTTTTAAATTGTAAAATTTAAGATATTTATAAAGTTTTCAACACGTAGTTTTGTTTAATATGTTGGTTCAAAAGACTATTTAACATTGCAAAGATTCCCGATTTCTACTTCAAGTGTTTTTTTTCCTGCTAAATTTCAATCGATGTTCGTATGTGTTTTTAAAATAAAAAATGCTTCTACGTATAATTAAATAAAGTTAAATTAAGGAGATATTTCAGGATTATACTATTATCATCATCTTTATCTAACTTTGTTATTTATTCAAGGGGAAGGTGCAAAACTACCTATGTTAATATCTCATATGTGCATATGGCACCATAATAAAATTTTTGGTGCATAAAAAAATTGTAAAATGGTGCAAAAATGCACGTCCGTTAAGTTCATGCAAACCGTCGTTAGGTGGGCCCCACGCTTTAATATGGAAGGTGCATAAATCACCAAATCGTTGCACAACAAAGTTGCATTGGATATCAAGGAAGGAAAAACTTACGAAATTTCCACCTTTTTTTAATCTCCAAATGCCTATAAGTATAGGCCTACAACTCACCCTTATAAACTTCCTTTCACTAATTTTACATGCATTGAAGAGAAAGATGCTGCAATACCATTGCACTCATACTCATTCAATCCATACGTTAGATTATCAACCTTGAGGAAAAAGACCAGTGAGTGTCTTTTTGGTACTTGAATCAATATACTGTCAATATTTTAACTCGTTTTAGTTACAATATGTATGCAATTTACCCATTATGCTTTTTTCATACTTCAAAAACATCAAAAATATTATGCCTATAGATGTCCTTGCTTTCGTCATTGAGGTTAGTCCCTTGGAGGAATAGGTTATAGACAATGAAACCAAGTACATGGCTCTTGGCCAATATTGAGTAAGTCATGCGTTATTTGTTCCTTCCATGTTTTCCTCTATATCAACCTCATCAATTAACAAATATTAAATCATGTTGTTTTACAAAGGCAATGAGATAGATTGTGTGCTTTGGGATGACTGTGCCTCAAATGCATACATGGCTCAGATGTAGAATCAAGGCACTCATGTCGTTGCTCTCATAAATCTTTCAAAGCTTGGATGCATTGAAAATAGTAATACTCTATCCTTCATCACAAACCCCATCTTCACTCAATGTGATTAACTACAGCATATTCTACAATATAATTTATGCAGAGAAGTGTCAGATCTCCAATTCTTATAGTGCCACAAGTGTGTCATTTAGTTCTCAAATCCAGGAGGCCAATGATTTAATTGAGACGTGATACATCCATCAATTAAATCAATTAAAGTAGATAACATGAAATAATTGGTAGGCAACTATCATTTAGTCAATACAAGCTTATATCAGCTAGATTAATGAGTTCCATTCCATATGTTATGTTTTAGTGCAAAGGATCATGAGACACCTATCATCACTACATTCAATCAACACATCCCCACTCAGTTTAGTCAACTTTCTCAGGGAGGTTTTCTGCATAGACAGACGAAATTGAATATTTTACAAATTCCAGATCAAGCAACTATTGGATATGATTATTTTCTTTGATAAATTATTTAATCATATATTTTCTAAGTTATTGCATTTACTCCATATAAGAATTGATGTTATATAATAGTATACTAATATACTTGCAAGGCAGTATATTTGTTCTACATTGTGAAGTTTTCAAGTTTGAATCTAAATATTTTTGGCTTTATTATGGTTGCACCAAGTGTTCTTCAAAGCCGAAGCCTAAACATGTGAAAACGCTCAATAGTTCTCTCTTATGCCCTAGATGTAAAAGGACACCATACTCAGTTGAACCCAAGTTCAATTATTAGTGCATGATAACATTTTTATTCTAATGCATGTCATGTTATGTTTTTATAATTCATGCATCTTATTTCCATTAATTTAGTCCTATGCTTCATTTGATTATAATTTGTTTTTTGTGCAAAACAAATGAAGCACTACATTCCCAAAGGAGGTTGAAGATCCTGTTTGTAAGTTGTTAATAAAGCTCAAATTGAATGATTTTAACAAAAACTATCTAGTCTCTTCCATTAGTGTTAGTGAATTTTTTGTATGTGAAGATCTCATGAACCAATTTGATGTTCTAGCTATTGAGGTATTGACAAAACCAACCAAATGATGGTTCACTCTTGTGATTGATTATTACATCAGCTTAAGTTAAACACTATAATTATATCTTCAACTTACTTTGTTACTCTATGAGGCACATATACTCACTTAAACTCAACCAGTGTGTCATTTTTATTGATTAAGCCGAAATAAACTTTGGTTGGATCACCATCCTTGCTTTCAAGATAATATTTTCCTCTATTGATATAAGACCCTGAAGCTGTTATTGCTACTACAGTAGCTACAACACCTGAAGATTAGGAAGATGCTAAAAAAACAATTGACAGTGAAGACATAACCATTATTGACCTCTCTCAAATGCTATGTAACATCCTACATTTTATTTTAATATTTAAGTATAATTAGAAAATAATTATTTTGGTTTATTATGTAATTAAGGTTTTATTCAAAATACGATTTATAAGATTTCTAGAGAAATCACAAAAGAATAATGTTGTTTTTAAAAAAAAACAGAGAGAGCATTTAATAAGTTTTTTAAAGACACAAAAAGATTTATATAATATTATGAAAAAAAAAGGATCGAGGCCATTTGATTTTAAACTTTAGAAAATAAAAAAGGGAGGGTCACGTGATATAATATATCCAACCCTTCATTTATCTACTTCGGGAATAGTAGGATTGTATGTGCTGAATTCCTTCATCTCATGCGCCACGACACATTAGTTCAGAATAGGGTTCTACTTTGAAGATCAATAAGGTACTCAAAATCTCTTCTTATAAAATTTTCTTCATGAAAGTTATCCTACATATTTTTCTCTTTCTTGTGATATTAATTTTATACATATTAGAAAATATTTTGGGGTTAGGGTTTTGAATAAGTTTTGAGTTTTGCCAATAGATGTCCATAGTATTGTAGAAGAAGGTTCGTGACTAGTTTTAATCGGTTTAGTTTTTCTATTTGGTTTTTGTAAGATTTCATACTATTTTTTATAAAAGCATATCCTAAATTATTGGATAAAGTGAAGACTTGTAATTTACAAATTTTATACTTAAAGCCATAAATTTTAAACTGGGGATTTTGTAAAATTGAATGAAATTGATCATAGTTAATGTCCCAAATGAGTTGTTTGAGTTAAGAAAAATATATGAATCAATGTTAAAATGATTAATTGGGGTTTTTAGTTTGATATTAGAATTTTTGGTTAATAAGTTCCAAACTTTAAATTTATTAGATTAAGTTAATTAAGTTGATTGTTTTAATAACTCAAAGAGTTATTAATGTGTAGTAATTGATTGTGATAGATTGATTTGTGACTTGTGGTTGAGCTTGGAGCTTGGATTCTGGTGATAATTTTGCTTTGGCTAGAAGTAACTAATTTCCTCTTGTTGTGCATGCTTATGACATGCTTGTGAGTGGTTTTAAATATATAAAACATAAATTTGCAATCGGTTTGTGATATATACTATGAAATTACTTTATTATTGAAATTGTCTTATGGGACTTATTTTATTAAGCAATGGATAGTAATATAATATTATATGTATTTAATGTTGATTTATTGTATTGAAAATTTTCTTAATTTGTGAATTGATAATGGAATGTGATGATTTCTTATGGTTATATCTATTGAGTATAATAATATCTTATGAGGAATTAATAGAGAGGGGGTGACAGATATGGATCTTGATGGGAAGTTATTCTTAGAGAAAATAAGGGGATGTAATTATTGTACAAAAGAGGAAATAAGGTGTAATATCCCAAACTTTGAGGAGTTAGTATATAATTTCATTTTGGGATATAGAAAATTAAGGAAAGATTTAATTTCCCTAAAAAGTAGCCCAAATAGTTTAAAAGCTATTTTTAGGAATTAAAGGCCAACATTCTTGAGATAATTCAAGAAGAATATTTAGAGATTATCATTTGGCCTAATATTCTAGAAAATTTCTTTATAAATAAAAGAGGATAAATGAGGAAGAAATCTTTTATCATGTGATAAAGTAAGATTTCTAGATATAATTTTAGAAAATAAAGAGAGACTAAACTAGAAATTGGGAAACATTGGAAGGACCCAATGTGTAATTGTATCCAATGCATATAATACACCCAATTATTTTATTTATTCTCTTCTTCCACGTAAATCAGCGGGGCTATTCTCTTTCCACGAATGTATCATATCAGACAGGTGGAGGAATATATGTTTCTCTTTTGCTGTTGCTTTCCACGCACACTCTTTCACTCATTTTCCTTCGGTATTGCAACACGAAAGATAGAGAAAGAGAACCACGAGTTCAGCCATTCATTCCTTCATTTCACCGAGAGAAAAGAGAGAGAGAGATTCCGGTTCTGGCTCTATCATTCTCCATTACACTTCATCGCCGAAAGATAGAGAAACAGAGACAGAAATCCGAGAGAGAGTGTGAAGCCGAGAGAGTTTCCCATTTCTCTTCGGTTGAGCACACAGGAACAGAGATCAGAGAACCGTGTACACACACTTTCACTCATTTCAGCTCAGCGGAGCAACTCGAGACAGAGAGGAAGCAGAGAACGGAGCATTGTGAACCCAGTTTCCGTGAGTTCTGAATCTTCCCTCTTCAGTTTTATGCTTGCATTTTCAGTTGCATGTAGGATTAGAGAAACCCAGAACCAAAATGCATGTCTTCTTGAAGATGATGTCTTAGTTGCATGTGTGATTCCGGTTCTGAAATGGTATATTAAAACAGAGGGCAAGAGTTAGAAGGTACGGAGGTCAGTTGTTTCGGTTCTGGAATGATGAATGAATTAGAATGAAAATATATATATACATGCGCTGAGATGGATGATGGTTTCTGGAAAATCAGAGACCATGGTTATATATATATATATGTATGCGTATGTGTATGTTGAATGATGAGAGAGAGAGTTTCAGTTCTGAGGTTGGTTTCTGAATCAGAAAATGTATATATGCATGCACCGAACTATGGGTTCTGTATTGAGGAAAGAAAAACAGAGATAAAGTATATATCTATGTGTGTATTGTTTTGGTGCAGTAAAATATGAGCTTAAGATGAATATATATACATACACGCATACTTTGGTTGTGGTTCTGGAGAAAGAAAATGAATTTTTACAAAGTATGGGTGCAGTCTTGGAAATGGTATTTTTGGTTCAGAGAGCATGTCTGTTTCGTGTGAGAAATTGGCATAGCAAATGATTTCCATTTCCCCTGAAATTTGGCAGTGAATTAGAGGACTTAACAAGTTTTCAAATGAGTCCTATTTTGTGCAATTTGGCTTTGTCAATAGCAGGATATTATTTTTGAAATTTGAAGTTGAATTCTGGAATAAAAATCTTGATGGCAGAAAGTAAATTGTCTGAAAATGTATGAAAATGAACTTGGATTCTTATAAACGTTTATGAGGAACAAATAGGCATATAAAGCGTTAAAATAAGCTTAGACACATGTCATTTGAAATTTTGTAGGCTAAGATATGAGTTTTGTAAGTTTAGGATATATTCTGGAATATATGTTGTGCCTGCCGAATTGAAATCTTTCAAAACTATATTCAAATGACCATGGATGGCCATGAAATATTTGGATAGTGTAATATAAAATTTGATAATGGGCTTGGAACCAGGTCATTTGGAAATTTTTGGATTTAGTTATGGGTTTTACAAGTTGTATCTGTCTCTCTGGGAAACATTCTAATAGTAGAACTTCATGTGATGTTTTGACAGATCAAACCAATTTCTTTTCTTATGAAAATTGGTGAGCTAAAAGTATATATTCTAAGGTTTAAAATGAGTCCAAAATCATAGAAAATGGATGTCTAGAATTAAAGATGTGATTGTTTGAAGTTAGGGTCAGAATCAGTGAAATTCCAGCAAGTTGGTTTAAGTACTTGTCGATGTTAATATTGGTTGTTGATACCTTATTGACTGTTTAGGATTTGATAAGTTTGGAAGAGACCCTTAGAAGGCAGAAGTTTGAATAGCCAAAGAAGAAGGTTAAGGCTAAGGTGCAAGGTAGCAAAGTTACATGATTTATATTGTCTTACTTGCTTGCATTTTTCTATTATGATGCACATGTTATGTTTAAGCTTATGTCTTGCTTTGTTTTGTTGTCATGAAAATGATAACTACGATATGTTTGCACACTCAACATGTAAATGCTATAGCTATTGTTTTTCTTAGGTGCATTAAGTTTATGTTGCCATAGGGCATACAAAGCATGTAAGTTCCCATGTTAGTTTTATGCTTGTCACATAGTTGCATGCTTGTTTGATAATAGTATTGTGTTAACTTGCTATTGAGATTCACAAGAATCTCACCCCCCAATAATAACCATGAACTAGGGTCAGAATCTTCAAGGCGAAGTGGTAAAGACATCCAGGGATGAAGACCATATTGTTTACTATATGTAAGCTGATGAATTTGAATAAATTTGTAATTAAATGAATTAGGTTTGCGACTAATTTGTATTATGTAATTTGGCATGATACTAGATTGTAAGTTGAGTTATGTTTCTTCTATGGATAGTATGTATGAGATGGAAATTCGTACATGAAGTTATAAAGTTCAGAATAAAACAAGAAGAAACTGCTTTACCAAAAGTGATAGAATTGTGGAACTGTTTTCATTGAAAAACCTTTAAAGGACTTTTTAGTAGAACTTGGGAAAATGTTATCTCAACATTTCTACATTTAGTTAAAAATTACCTATGTATGACCATAATTATATTTGAAAATGAATAGTACCATCAGAAACAAACTTTTCAGTTTTTATGTATTCCGCATTTTAGTGCAACTCTAATGGACATTAAGTGACCTAAAATGGTCCATACGTAAGGTGTGACACACAGCTAGCGGCAAAGAAATACACACTAGGGCTAGCAATCACATAAGAACATGTAAGCCCAAGACCTCTTATAATAGTCCAAGATGTTAGCTTCCAAATGCAAAAAGAATCAGCCCAAAGTTCCAATAATTCAAATTTCTATGATTTTTTGAAATATGTAAGGGCAATTCTAGAATTTTACAAAAATTTCAAGCAAAAGCTAGATTTCAAGTGATATTCAGCACTTGCCAAGAAAGAGAAGCAACAAAGGGACACAAAGATCAAAGGAAACCAATGGTCACAAAAATTCAGCTTGACACAATGCAATATGGTAGAGATTTCAATAGAATCAAGGATTTTCAAATTTTCAACAATCTTGCAACTTTTAAAAGATGAGTGTGATTTTGAAGTTTGTGCAGGAGGTAAGGCAATTGAACTACTATGGCATGAAGAATGGCATAAGAAGCAAGTGGAATGATCAAAGTGCAGCAATTGGGAAGCATTAGCTAAATTCGGAAACAAGTACAACAAAATTCAAGATGCAATAATGTAGCTCTAATGATCAAAACAGGTGGCAATGACACAATTCAACATTTTTTCATGAGAGTGCAAAATTCCAAAGGAATGCACGATGACTATAATTCCAGCAAATTATTTCAGTCATGATCAATTCCAAGTGCTCAAAATTTACAAATCAAACCCAACCAACAGTATGAACAATAAATACAAAGTGGAAATGAAAATGCCAAACTTGATTACACCAAACAATAATGAATCTCAATGCTCAACAAATCATCACCATACACTTCCCAAGTTTATACCAAGTCACCAACAATTCAGAGTGAAAAGTAAAATTCTCTCAAGTTCAAATGGATTTAGTCCTAAAAAATTTTCCAAAGGAAATTCCTCACAATCTCCTATAGCAAGAAGATCCCATTCTAGTTGCAAATCCTTAACAATGTCAATGAAAAGTAGCAACAAAATAATTTGAATTTAAGGCAAGTTGTATGTTCCTCAAGATTAGATTTCAATCTTGACCAATTGAAGTACCAACAAGTGACCACAGCCTCCCTTAGGACTCAGCAACTACTAGCCAATGAAAGTCAGTAATGTGGACCCACAGTGTTTTGTCCAGCAACAAGAACATGCTTGAATTGAATTAGCAAAGGCTTATCTCTGAACAACAAGAAATAGCTCGAATCCTCAATTCAGTTCAATGCACAAATAAAACCATTGAGTAGCTCAAGAAGGCTACAACACCAACAGCACAATCTACTTGGCAACAACGAATCTTCTGATCCTGAAATATTAGCTCCAAAAATAATAGATAAAGCAAAGAGTACTAAATCTAGTTATAATAGCTAACAACAAAGCAGAAGCAAGAGCTTGGAATTTCATAAATGCATATGATCTCTTTGGCACAATGGAAACACACAGAAGAGCAGTACAATTTAGTAATGTGGTGTCAAAAACAGTTGAGGCCTATGACATGCCTTAATACCAGCTCAAGGAAGTAGAAAGTATGCCAAAATTCAACAAAGATATGGTTATAACTACAAATAAACCCAAATGCAATTGCAAATAGAATTCAATTCAATGCAGTCAACTCACAACCCAAAACAGGTCAGCAAAGGATAAATTCAACTTCAATTGACTTATTTTCAAAGTCAATTGTTGAATCGGCAAGTTAGAGATAGAATCTCTAGCAGGCTCATGAAGCTTAGAACATAATGAAATCCACTAGAACTGAGTAGCACATCACAAGTTAAACTCTAATGGATGGCTTGCAACAAAAACAGCCAGAAACGCTCCTAAGGATAAAAGCAATTTACACAGAAACCATGCAGTTGTGAACTATTTTGGAAATAGCCAAAATCAATATAAGAGAATGCCTAGTCCAAATTCCAACCAAGTATGTAGAATTTAGTGAAGTTTGGTGATTAACCAAAATCTGCAGTTCAATGGCTAAAATTCCAATTCAAATCAGAATTATAATACTGAAAATCCATCCCATATTGACATGTGTATTCTCCCTAATGCAACAAAATATGGCTACAGCAGTAGTAGTAAAATCCAATTTTAGTAATGGTTAGTCAGCAAAAGGCAACAATCATGCATTGTGACCTCAACATTTAACTTGCCAAAACATCAAGTTGCAAGAAATTCATTTCATAGCAGCAACAACATCAATAGAGAAGAATTAAGTCTTACAGGAGCTAAAATCCCTTGCACACCAATATGACACTAACTGTAGTAAGAAACAGACTCATAATGGCAAGAAATTCTTCGCACCATACTAGAACCACACTGATCTACCATATTTAGCTAATAAGTCTAGCAGCAAATTCAGCAGAAATGACCTACAGCTAGAATCTCAAAGGTAAAGCAAAAGTCCCAATTAACACAAAACATGTGAAATGGCATAAGTAGAATCCACAAGATAATAAGATCATGTAAACCAGGGAAGTAGCAACAATTTAGCTATTGTTAATGGCAAACACACTAAACAAGCAATAGTAATCAACTCAGAATGCAAGGTTCAAATCCTAAATAGCATGCTCATGTTGAGTAATAGAAAGTCAGGCCAAGTACAAAAGTGAACCAGCAACTCTAAAGCAAATCAAAACATGTTCCTTATTTTAAGCAAGCAAATTTTGAATGATAAAGACAAATGCTAGCAAGATTGACAGTCAACTAAGCCTCTCCAAACTCCTCAGCAAGCAATAACGCATTGCCAAAGCAAGGTATTTTGATTCATTCCTTCCTTTTAGATATGTGCAAAAATTGATAGATCGCCACACAGATTCTGATGCAATTCACCAAAAATTCAAAAACTAATATTTTTAGCAGCTGCAATAATTGTAACTCCAAAATAGTGCAGATGACATTAATTAATACTTAGTAAGTCCCACTTCAGCTTAGAATTACTCCCCCACATTGAAAACATGCATTGTCCTTATTGCATAGCAAGTTCAATAATGTATAGATACTGGAATTCAGTGATTACAGTAGGGTATGTAGCAAGAGGCAATGATAGATAAACAAAGCACAATGGAGCTAGCAAGCAATAATGTAGGAATGGGAGTAGAACAAATGCTGACACCTATAACACTCTAATGAAGTCACACCATGACAGATCCACCAAACATAACAATGCAGTAAAGATTAATACCATGCATAAACTTAAGCAAACCAGGATTGCTTAACAAATTTTAGAGCTAATTAAATTGTCAATGCCATGTACTAAACTATTAATATGAAATTCAATTAGAAAAAGCTCAGAAGAAAGTAGCTTCTACAAAAAAAAAATTGCCCAAATCCAAAATTTAGTAGGATGAGCAATGTCTGAAAGTGTCCACAGAACAGAAAATCTAAGATGCAAGCAACAAGTATGAGAGCTGAACCTCGCAATATTCTTACTTGGCCAATGCAAAATAGTACAAATGCAATATGACAATAAAGATGTTCTCAACACCAATGTGAAACCAAGTCATGAATGACAAGCCTAAAATAATCAACTCATGCAGAAAATTCAACAAGGAAACTAGGGTGGAAAGTAATAGTGGACCAATTTCTATTGGTTCAAATCTCTATCACTATAACAACTTGAATCAAAGAATTTGTTAAGAAAGACTAAATCTCCATAGGAGATTCAATTGGATGCAATATTCAGATTATTGACAGTGAAGACCACAGAGCAAACAAATTAGAATCAAGGTTCATGGTCCAACTTTAGCAACACTTCAAAGAAAAATTATCATGTTCAAATTCCCAAAGCAAGACATGTAAAGTCAAAGTCAAATGGTAACTCAGGATGATAAATGACAAAATTCTTGATAGAATGGAAAGTTAGAGAAGGTGCATAATGTTCCAAATTTGCACAACATATGAAATAACATGAGAACCAACTTCAAAATGCAAAAATCAGTAGCAGAGTTGATTGAAAGAAACAATAAATCAATGAAATCCAACCCAAGGGAAAAATGCAACAAAGAACAATGCTACTTCCTTACCAACCGAATCCAATACAAGCAGAAGCTCAAGAGATCACACAAACCAGAACCAGGAAAGCCAGAAAGTGTCCTTGCTACAATCAATAAAACATCATAGGAACTTCAAGAACGAAGGGTTAAGAAAAATAGAAAATACAACCATGGCCCTTACAAAACTAAAAACTGAAACACTAGAACTACCAAAAAAGAAGAAAAGCAAAAGTGAACTAGCCTAGAAACAAAAAAAAGTACCTAGCAAAACAAGTCAAAACCGAAACAAGACAAAAAATGAAGCAAAACAAAATCTAAGCTAATTTTTATGGATTTTTGTAGGCCCAAAGGATTGCTTAAGGAACCTTAACTAGTAAGGCTCCCCAGCTACAATGCCATTTGATGAAGAGTTGTCATCTACTCCTATAAAAAATTACTAAGCTAACTATAGTAAAGTGATAACTAACCTAGGTCATGTCACAAGGAACCTTAAAAGTAGTTTAATTCCCTAAATGTCAATCTAATTAGATCATTAACTTAATAAATTAACCTAATGACAGCAAAGAAAGAGAATTCATTCAATAGATCATTAACTTAATAAATTAACCCAAAATTGAGGATGAGTGACAAGAAATCAATGAGAGTGCATACTCCCTTAGAGATCCTAGGATCTTCCTTGCCTTAAAAAAGAATTAGAGTGATAAACCAATTGAACTTTTAGGTACATGAACCAGCAACTAGCTAGTTATTGAACTATAACCCACACAACTCCCATGAATTAGGCAATGCCTCTGAATTCAAGGAAACTTGATCATAATCGATGCATTAATAAGTCTAAAGTACTAACTAGCACAAAGACTTGAACAACTTCTGCTATTAAATTACCTAATCAACTAGATCAAGCATGTAAATCATTGAACACCAGAATTTTATGCATATTGAATAAAGTTCAAATCCAATCCAAGTAAAATGCACGGTTACAAGATGTTTGATCTGACATCATATTAGCATAGTTTTCTTGAGTGTTTTCCTACTAAATTGCACACTTTTACCCTCATTATGTATTGTAATTATAGCTTTTGGATTACATGGGTTCATGCATTGCATTTTTCTATTTTAGGGGTAAAAAGGGTTAATTTC